>CAUYRH010140778.1:0-23530 GCA_963574655.1 Perodicticus potto
TTGTGGCGGGCGCCTGTAGTCCCAGCTACTTGGGAGGCGGAGGCAAGAGACTCGCTTGAGCCCAGGAATTGGAGGTTGCTGTGAGCTATGATGTCACAGCACTCTATCCAGGGTGACAGCTTGAGGCTCTGTCTCAAAAAAAAAAAGAAAGAATATGAAAATCAGGTGAGGAGAGGGGCAATAAAATACAGACTCTAATTAAACTGAATCAAATCAAAGATTGTGATAAAGTCATCACTTGAAAGTCATTTAATATCTTTGCTATTTCCTGACTACCATATTAGAAACCTGTACATGTAACTGAGAGAACTAAATAGAACATATTAATTCATTGGTCGATATAATAATCTTTAATGTTTAATAGATGGAACACGCTGAACACATAACAATTCATTTTACAAATAATGTAAATGTGAAAACATTATTCACAGGAAGTCTTTGATTCAATTTCAATTTTCTAAAAGAAAAAATACCTGTGGTATTCCTAGCTCCATCCTTCCATGTATCTGGAGTAATAACAGTACCAAGTTTCTTTTCACCTGTTATAACAAGATAGTAAAAAGGGAATTAAAATTTACTACCTAACAAACATGCCACATTGTGCCTACTGTAGAAGACTGTTAATGCTGGGATTAGGCCAATAAACTGAGATTCAAGATATTAGGCAGGGTAAGGACTTGGCTTACCCATTCTTGATTAAGAACATCTGCCAGGGAGCTGAGTAAAAAACCAGGAGAGTGGGTGTATCTTGGAATACAAAGAGTAAATGTGGCCAAGTAAAATTTGGGGAATAATAGGATGGTTTATAATAGGCTTTTACTATTTGTTTATACTTTAAACAAATCTGGTAAGTCTACTTATTCCATAAATACTTACAAGCATCTATTATGTATAAAGTGCTATACAAAGTGCTGAGAAAAATAAAGCAATTTATCAGACAAAACTCTAGATTTCAAGGAAATTGTAGTACATCAATTTCTTTAACAGTTGTCCTTAACCTGAGTTTCACAGGCTGATGTTAGGAGATATGTGAACAAGGGGGAATTGTACACAAACCTTTTGCATACCCTTTTTTACCCCCAGTAAGAACTTTCATTAGCTTTCATTAGATTCTCAAAGGGATCACAGACCCCCTTCAAAAAGTTAAGATCCATTCAACCAAAATATAAGCTAGAAAATAAAAGATAATTCAGAACTAGAATAAATTTAAAGCAAAAGTACTAGGAGAAATTCCATGCAGAAAAAAATAAGCCTGGATAGTGAAATCCAAGAACGTTTTGTGGTGAAGACAACAGAGAGGATATGAATATGTGGCATAGGACTGTCAAGTAAGGAAGAGGAAAAGAGAGGGAAAACTGGATAAAAGACACATCCTGAGGAAAGGCATCAAAAACTCAAAGTACACATGAGCACAAAGAGTAGTTTTAGTATTGGTATGGTCAAAGTGCGAAAGAGGCAAGAATCAGTGAAGGTGAAGTTAGAAAGATAATCTGGGGCTTATCGTTGAGGGTCTTCAATGCCAGGCTCCAAATACGTGAACTGGAAATTATTCTCTGCACATTGAGAGCTTATTAAGGGTTTTTAATTAGGGAAATAGTAAGTCACACTTACTTTTACGTTCAATTCTAACATATGCTAGGCTTACTAAAACCATATCCCGGCCTAACGACGAATAATGGGTAAGACAAGGTGCTTACCCTTTCGTTCTAGTGTCTAGAGGCGAGAGTGTAATACTTAACTGTATTAATGAAAAAAGAAAGATTAGAAAATTCAAGAGGAAAAGGTAGAGACAGTGTTTAATTGAGCATTTTTATGGAAGGGGAGCTGATGAGCTCTGAGGCCCCAACTGAGAGTGGGGGGGGGCGCTCCGGCTGCTGCCCCAGCTCTGGGGGCTGCTGCTGACCTGACCGTAGAGGAGCTGTTGAGGGATCCAAACGACGGAGAGCTCGCTATAGCCTCGTGTGTTCTCCATCCTCCTCCCTCAGCCGGTTCCTGGGTTGACAAGGACCCTAGCCATAGAGTCCTGTGAAGAACTCTGTGTGGGACTGAGCACCCCACACGCTCAGCCAGGACACACGCCTTCTTTCCCTCCTTACTTCATGTTATAATAAAGCTGTTCGTGTTGTAATAAAGCTTTTCGTGTCATAATAAACTTTTCATATTTAAAAAAAAAAGGTGAGGGTAGGTAACAGAAATAGGCAAAGGCAAAGAGGTGTAAAACTGACACCATTCTGAATACAAAATACACAGGACTATAGGTCGTTGGGGAAGGGCAAGGGTAGTTTATGAGGCAGGGTAGAAGGACAGAGGCTAGAATCAGAGATCTGTGAGAGAAGAAAAAACAAAAGGTAAAGTTCCGGCAGAGTCGAGTTAGAAGCTCCCAGCCTCCTCCTCCCGCAGAAACGACCCCTCAACTCACATTTTTCGCACACCATTCTTCCGCCGTCGCTCCCCTACCTGCAGAAGCAACAAACGCTTGAAAACATCAACACTACAACCTGGGAAAGAGTCCACTTCCGGGTGACGTCACTCCACTTCCGGTCTCGAAGCCCTCCTCTCTCGCCTGTCCCTCACCTGGAAGACCGCGGGAGGAAAGACTACGGCGAGTGGGCGGGGCTGCCTTATTAGCCCGCCCCTGCCTTTCTGCAATTGGCTTTGCGACCTCGGGTCTCCGCCCTACCGACCTGCGCCTGCGCCAGGGCCAGAGCAGCCTGTCGTACCTGATGCTAGGAGGCGATAGTCCCCGCTTCCCTTCCGAGGGCGGGACAGTTAGGTAAGCCCGGCTGGACGCCCCCGACGCGCTTGCCTCCGGGGACTGCCTACTACCCCCTACAACTGCCGAAGTGAAGTGGCCGTGAGCCTCGGCGCCCCCGGCCAGCCCGCGCCCGCCTACCGCTCAAGTGCCACCCTTCCGGCGTGACCCTGAGGCTGACCTTATGGATAAATACTCTTTCGGATCCCAGTTTCAGTCTCTTGTCCTCAATTTTCCCTTGTCTCCAACACCTGTGCTCTTTGGTTATATCTCTCAGCTCGTTCCTCGTTGCCTGCACTCCCACCGGCTGAGTCTTGGGCAAAGTCCCTGGCGACCCATTTTGGGGTGGGGCTGCAGATGGAGAGCCTGCGGGGGCTCCTCTGGCATCAGCTCAGAAGCTCCTCTCCACTGTGGTGCCTGTCGGAATGACTGCGCGCCTGGCAGGCATCTTCTGGGGCACGCCGGGGCCTTACACAGTGCTGGATTCGAAGGAAGGGCAAACCCCTACTCTGGTTCCTTCATTCATTGAGCAAACATTAGAGTTTGGGTACTGCCCTCTATCAGATCCAGAGCTGCTGATAGCAGCTGGGATTCTGAGGGTGGCCCAGAAAAACGTGTATGTTGAGAGAATGGATTCCTGATCCGTTTGCCTGCCTTCAATCAGCTGGGGATGGAATCCGTGGGAAACTTTTCTTTGTCTCTTCTTACCGGTTCTGCTTTCTGCCTGATCCGTGGTGTGTATCTTCCTATGCGAGAAGAACCATTAGATAGCTTTAATGCTTGGGACCTTGGATGTGTCTTCTAACCTGTTTATCCGGTTTATTTATCAGCAAAATATGAGCCTTTGAGACTTACTGTGTGAATTAAATGAAAGCTATTAGGATACGAACCAGATCTACTCTTTTCTATTTTTTGCAGTGGACGTTCCCACCTCTACCCTCATCTCCGTGTGTTGTGTGTTTATATTTTTTTCAAGATGTTTCCATTTTCTGGAACATTGACCAGTGCAACAGGTTAACTATTACATAAAGTTCTTACATAGTCAATATAGATACACAAGCCCTCAGGTAATTTAAATAAGTATACATATATATTTAGAGACAGGAAAAATTTTGGTTTTCCATTCATGTTCTTTGGGTTGGAATTTAGCACCTGTATCATATCATTTTGGTATTTCTAGGACATTGGGATCCTTTAGTTTGGCATAATGCTCTTTGAACGCTCTTGATTGCACTGGCCACCATTTGAGTATTTGAGTGTGCACTTGACATTTCCTAGCAGATGCAAACTACTGTAACTTTAGACAAGGGTTAAAAAAGAAGTCAACAATTTAGCCAAAGTGTATTCATGGGTTTTCTAGACAGCATAGGTTATATTTCAAACAGGGGTAGATGTAGATTATTTAATCCATGCCTCTGATGTTGGCAAAAAAAGTAAAATGAATCATTTAATTGATCCTAGCACATGATCCTTGCGCAGAAAGCAGTTATGATATTGATAAAATTAGTAAATTTGTCCTTTTTAGGCTCTGAGAGATGTTATTACCATATTCAGAAAATCTAAATCATTTGTTTGGTCCTAGCACATTGCAGAAACCAGTTACAATATTGAAGAAATCAGTAAATTTGTCCTTTTTAGCTTCTAAGAGATGTTCATATCATATTAGGAAAATTTAAGGTAGAATGGGATATTGGTGTCCTGTGTGTTTACACATATGCATTTTCCAGTGTTTTGAAACAAAAACATTGCCCATACAAAGTTGGCTTTAGTTTACAGCTTAATTTTAGGAGTTGAAACATTAAGAACAATGGAAAAAATCACTATTACATGTACTTTTCTTAATTTTTTTTCTGTTAGATAGCCACAGAAGAAGACACCATGAAAGATACTGATATCAAGAAACTACTGTATACCCATCTTTTATGCATATTTTCAATTATCCTAAGTGTCTTGATTCCACCATTCTTCTTGGAGAACTTCTCAATATTGGAAACACACTTGACATGGTTGTGCATCTGTTCTGGTGTTGTGACTGCTGTCAATCTAGTATTATATTTAGTAGTGAAACCAAATACATCCTCTAAAAGAAGTTCATTATCACACAAGGTAAGGCTTACTTTTTGATAACTGATTTTTAGATGGAGCTGGTGTTTCATTTACTGGAAGATTAAAGTTATTAGTCAAATCCTCATTGATTATTTGCAGTGAGTAAAGGGAACCTGTTCTATTGTTTTTTTAAGTCAGTAGCCTGTGTTATCTGCTGGAAGGCTGCCCACAATGTTTGATCAATCCTTACCATGCATTAATTGTGGAATTATGACTTCCTCAGTCGTAGTATAGCATTGTGAGTCTGTATAATTGCTATTTTGTGTCACCACTGAAAATAAATACACTTTAAAGAGAGAAAAGATGAACATTTTATATTCTCAAAGAAAGAGAGTACATATGGCAATTTGTCTTTAAACTTTATTCTGTTAGACATTATAGTTTATTTTCATTTGTTTTTGCACTTCTGAAAGACACTTAATAGGTTTTTCAGAAATTGCAAAATAAGTCTCTGTGGCACCTGTTGTTTTGAACATGTTGTTAGTCAACTTTCTTTACTAAACAAAGTTTTCAGATATTAGAATCAATGGAATATTCACTGCAGTATAACACATGGCTGTTACTTTAATAAAGTTCTCACTTACCATTATTCCATACTATATGTAAGTGCTCTGTAAGGTAATTAAAAAATATCTTTACTACCTTATGATTTTAAAAATCGTGTGTGTTGGGCGGTGCCTGTAGCTCAAGGAGTAGGGGGCCAGCCCCATATACCAGAGGTGGTGGGTTTAAACCTGGCTCTGGCCAAAAATTGCAAAAAAAAAAAAGAAAAAAGAAAATCATGTGTGTTTTATAATTATAAAGTGCCAAATCAAGAAGGCCTCTTGTGCTTGTGTAGACATTTAGGTCTTTTCCATAGGGGTCAAATAGTAATATGAATGTGATTTGGGGAATTATTTAGTATTTTGCTTTTTTGGTGAAATTTTCCCAGGAATTTTGTTTTAAAATGAAAAAAATTGTGGTTATCTTTTGCAGATATTTCATGTATCAATGTATAATAAAGACTATGTATTTATGTCCTAGCTTTCTGTTATCAACACAAATTTCATAAATATTGATTAACAGTGTAGCTCAGTACATACTGTAGACACAGAAACTCTTCTTGATTCTAATGTTGGCTAGGTGGGTGGAAAGGGAGTGATATTTGCCTTTTTAGGTTTTTACAGACTGTATTAAAGCCTGTGAATGTGACTGGGCACAGGATATGTGACCTGATTTGAGGACTCAAATCCAAAAACATTTCTTTTTTTTCTTTTGTTTTCTTTTTCTTTTTTTTTTTTTTGAAAGAGAGAGTCTTATTCTATCACCCAGGCTCAGGCTGAAGTGCGGTGACCTCATCACAGCTCACTGCAACCTAGAATTCCTGGGCTTAAGCAATCCTTCTGCCTCAGCCTCCAGAGTAGCTGGAACTACAGGCCACCATGCCAAACTAATTTTTTTATTTTTTTGTAGAGATGGGGGGTTCGCTGTTGCTCAGGCTACTCTCAAACTCCTAGCCTCAGGTGATTCTCCTGCCTCAGCCTCCCTGAGTGCTAGGATTTCAGGCGTGAGCCTCTGCAGCTGGCCATCTATTTTACACATTATGGGATCAAGTTATATTTGTAGATAAAATGGAAGAATTTATCTATTGTCCTTTAGGCATTCTCTTCAATCTTCAGATTATTCATTTCTATTTTAGGTAACCAGAATTTTGAAATGCTGTATCTACTTTCTTATGTCGTGTTTCACCTTTCATGTAATTTTTGTTCTGTATGGAGCACCACTAATAGAGTAAGTTTGAAATTTTTACCTGAAATTCATGTTTTAAAATACTTATTAAACAATGTGCTAACTCTTGGCAATTAGAGAAAAACTGTGGTGTGCTTAATTAATGGATCAAGTAAGGATACCAACATCATTACCCTTCTTTAACAGTGTTATTCTTTTCAGAAAGAGGAATTATCTAATACATTAAGTATTTTTATTATCTAGCTCTCTGATACTTAATTGCGTGTTGGGAGAAGGGAGAGTAAATGAGAAATTATACTATACCAATAAATATGTGGCCCTTAGAACCTCTCAGACAACTTAGTGTAATGATATGTATGTTAGTTACAATTATTAATAACATATCATATCTTTTAATGTGATTCTAAAGTTGAGAAGTTTGTTTTCTTAATGAAGGTCTATAGATTACTTTATTCAAATACTTAATAAGCCAATGTTTACAGTCTGAAGGTAAAATTTAACTCAATACTTTTCCAAAACTGACCACTTTTAAGTTATTTGAAATCAAACTTGTAAATATTTCTTATATAATGTTTATTGTAGTCTGGGAAACATTAATTAATTTAGCAGTAATTAATGACCATGGTGGAATGAGTGAAGTGTATGTGTGTGTATATAGACATATATTGCTAAGTATATAGTTATATATACATTTATACATAGTTATACATACACATAGTAACAGGTTATTCTTTTCTAGGTAGGGGAGGACAAGACTTTTGTAATGGGAAATGTTGGTTTCTGTGTAATCCATTTTAGAGCAGAATGTGTATGTTTGGAGCAGTGGTTCTCAAACTATGGTCTTTGAACCAGCAGCATCAGTATTTTCTTGAAGTGCAAATTTTCAGGATTCAGTCAGAAACTCTAGGGACCTGTTGTAATCCTTAGTTTATCCAGGTAGTTCCCATTTAAGTTAAAATTGAACCACTGATTATAGAGAAAGCTCCAGAGGCTATTAGAAAAGAAAGCTAATTGTCTAGAAATGGTTTTTTTCCTTGTGATGGAAGTCTCAGTGTGGATCTTAGGGTCTTCAACACTTAAATCTATTATTAAAGCTAGATATTTACTAGATTTTTTAAAGGTTGCATTTGAGTAGTAAAATTATTCCTAGTCATCATTTTGGTGAGACTCATGGTACCTCTCAAAGTAAAATATAAGAAAATACTTTTGTATTTATTTATGCAACAAAGGTGATGTGTGTATATGTGCACATTTAATACTTTTAAAAAAATTAATGAAGGTTTTTTTTTTCTAGGTTGGTGTTGGAAACATTTTTATTTGCGGTTATCTTGTCTACTTTTACTACTGTACCTTGTTTATGTTTATTAGGACCAAAGCTCAAAGCATGGCTAAGAGTTTTCAGTAGAAATGGGTAAGTTTTAATTTATATTTCAGTGATATTTAAATTTTTTTTAAATTAATGAAGTATTTTTTTATTCATGGCAGTTTACTGGTTATTCCATGTGTATTTTTCAGCATTGCATGGTTCTGGAGGTGCCTCAAGGTGCTTCTGCCAGGTGGAGCCTGGAGATAGGGTGGTCAGAACTATAATTGACCTATAATTGAACTATAATTGAACTATAATTCCCTCCAATTTAGCAAGGTCAGCTCTGCTTTTTTCTGTAGGGTAGAATTCCACATTTAGCTTTTTGTTTGGAAGAAAAGTTTCTGCTACCAAAAGAATGCTTTGAAACCACTGCCCTGGAATAATTTGGCACTGTGATAAAATTACTACAAATAAAGTTGCTTACCATGCATTTTATAATGGAGAAATGGGGTCCACAACTTAAAAATGGTTTGTGTGACAATGATGATTTCTTATTTATCCTTTTTCATGTTCTGATGTCGTGTGAGTTTTACAGGATTCAATTTTCTTATCAGCTGTATATATTTTCAGCATAGCTAAGTTAAAATTTTAGCTTCTTGAAAGGCATTGAAATGATATGTGCCAGAAATAGTTGAGTTCTAAGAAAAACAGAAGATTCTTTGCTGTCCATAATTTTGTCCTCTTTATCACCCAGCAGCAAAAACTTCTTGAGTCCTTACTCAGTGTTCTGTTACGCTAAGCTCTACTTGGGTTCTGAAGTCTTAATAGGGAGAGTCTTTCCCTGAGGAGCTTGCGTGTTCAAAGGTCAAAAGTGAAATGAGCAAATAATACAGGACTAAAACTGTGTAAACCAGGGGTCCAACCTTTTTTCTTCTGTGCTGCGCGTTGGAAGAAGGGTTGTCTTGAGCCACACTTTAAATACACAAATACTAATGAAAGCTCATGAGCAAAAAAAAAGTCTGTACATAATTTTTATGATATTAGGCACCACAGATAAGCAAAACAGTTCTCAAATAATCCGCATATACCAGACACCACCGATAAGCAAAACAGTCCTCAAACCATCCACATGCAGCCAAGGGGTGTAAACCCAGCAATAAATTTTATAGGAACTCAGAAGGGGAGGAGTTCGATAAAGAACAGAGCTGAAGAGGGGAATGATCTCTGACAGACTTGGGTCAGGGGTATAAGATTTGGTGAGACCGAGGAGAAAGGGAAAGCCACCTCGTGCAAGGGGAATGAATGTAAGCACTGAAAACTGAAATGGAATGCCATGGGAAGGAAGCACCCAAAGGAGAGCAGGGAATATATTTTTGGGAGCCTCCCATAAATTACTGACTTTTTTCCTTTTGAAGTTATTACTGTTGGGTTGCCTTTAGAATTATCTTCTAGAATCCATAAAGTTTCTGGAAAACAAATGTATAACAACTGAAAACTTTTTCTGTGTTGTTACCATAGTATCCCAAATGGAATTAATTTCTTCTAGCGTTTTTGCCTGAAATTTTTAAGCAGTGAAAATTGGTTAAAATCTTACTGTAGTGATTTATCCAGTTTTTCATTCCGTATCTAACAATTAATGGTGTATGGGGGGAGACATTAGCATGTGATTTTACAATTAGTTCTGCTAACTGTAACATGACACAAATGTTACTAAAATATCACTGTACTATGCAACATGGGCAATAAAAACCTTGGAGCTTAAGGGGAATTTGGAGTTAGGGAAATAACACTCAAAACATTGATAGGTGGTTCATAAGATTGAAGGAAAGAAACCATCTCCATAATGTAAAAGTGCAAGGTGAAATAGCAAGTGCTGATGTAGAAGCTTTAGCAAGTTACCCGGGAGATTTAGCCAAGATCATTGAAGGTGGCTACACCGAACAACAGACTTTCAGGGTAGATGAAACAGCCTTATTGTGGAAGAAGAGGTCATCTGGGACTTTCTTAGCTAGAGAGAAGTCAATGCCTAGCTTCATAGGACAGGCTGACTCTTGTTAGAAGCTAATGTAGCTGGTGACTTTAAGTTGAAATCAATGCTAATTACCATTCAAAAATCACACTGCCCTTAAGTATTATGGCAGTACTGCGCCTGTACTCTATCAGTGGGACAACAAAGACTGGATGGCAGCCTGTCAGACCACTTTGAAACTTACTAGTCAGAAAAAAAAGAGATATTTTTTAAAAATGTTACTGCTCATTAACAATGCACCTAGTCACCCAAGAGCCCTGATGGAGATGTATAGGGAGATTATCATTTTCATGCCTGCTAACACAACAGCTGCAGCTCATGGATCAAGAAGTAATTTTGACTTTCAAGTCCTATTACTTAAGAAATAAGGCCAGGTGGAGTGGCTCACACCTATAATCTTATCATTCTGGGAGGCTGAGGCAGGAGGATCACTGGAGCTCCGGAGTTTGAGAGCAGCCTAAGGCAAGAGTGAGACCCCCATCTCTACTAAAAAGAAAAGGAAAGAAAAATTACCTGGATGTCATGGCTGGCACCTGTACTCCCAGCTATTTAGGAGGCTAAGGCAGGAAGATCACTTGAACCCAGGAGTTTGAGGTTGCTGTGACCTAGGCTGACAGCAAGGCACTAGCCTGGGGCAACAGAGTGAGACTATATCTCAAAAAAAGAAAGAAAGAAAGTAAGGAAAGAAAGAAATTTCATAAGGCTATAGCTGCCACAGATAGTGATTCCTTCAATGGTTCTGGGCAAAGTAAATTGGAAACCTGAAAAGGTTCACCACTCTGGATGCCATGACAATATTGGTGATTCATGGGAAGAGGTTAAATTATCAACATTAATAGGAGTTTGGAAGAAGTTGATTTCATGTATGAATTCTAGGGTGTTAGTACTTTAGAGGAAATCACCTCACACATAGTAGAAATAAGCAAGAGAACTAGAATTAGAAGTGAAGCCTAAAGATGTGACATTACTGCAATTTCACAATAAAATTTTAATGAATCAGGAGCTACTTTTAATTGATGAGGAAGTTATTTCTTGAGATGAAATCTACTCCTGGTGAAGACACTGTGAACATTGTGGAAATGACAACATAGGATTTAGAATATTACATGATATTAGTTGATAAAGCAGCAGCAAGATTTACGAAGATATGAGTCCAGTTTTGAAAGTACTGCAGACCAAATGCTATCAAACAGCATTGCGTGCTATGGAGAAAATCTTTTGAGAAAGAAAATCAGTCAATGCAGCAATCTTCATTGTTGTCTTATTTTTAAAATTTGCCATAGCCACCCCAACTTCAACACCTACCACTCTGATCTGTCAGCAGCCATCAACATCAAGGCAAGGTCCCCTACCAGCAAAAATTACAACCTGCTCAAGGCTCAAGTGATTGTTAGCATTTTTAGCAGTAAAGTATTTTTTAATCAAGGTATATACATATTTTGAGACATACTGCCATTAGACACTCAACACATTACATAGAAGCAGAAGGGTAAGCATAACTTTTATATGCACTGGGAAACCAAATTCGTGTAACATCATTACACTATTTGCGTTATTGCAATGTGAACCCTAACCTTCAAATGTCTGCAGTGTATTTCTGTACATAAATATTACATTAAATATGGCTCTTTTCCTGAGAAAAGACACAACATTTCCTTTTGGAAGTAGACATGGGAAAGTGAGTTATTGTGAAGTGGTAAAGATGGTTGTTGGAAACCTGAGGGAAAGTAAATAGCAGATGAAGAGGTGTGGCACATGACACATGCAGGAACCTGAAGTAGCAGGGAGGTGGTCTTTTTGAAAACAGTATTGAGATATAACTGTAATAATATACCATACACGTCACCTATTTAAAGTATATAATTTAATAGTTTTTAGTATGGTCAAAGAAATATCACCAAGTCAATTTAGAACATTTTCATCACCTCATAAAAAATTGTAACCCTGTATCCTGTAGCTTTCACTTATCTCCCTAGCCGCCCCTCGAGCCCTGACAACCACTAATCTACTTACTGTCTCTGTAGGTTGGCCTATCATGGAAGTTTCCTATACACTGAATCATGTAATATGTGATCTTTTGGGACTGCCTGCTTTCACTTAGCACAGTGTTTGCAAGAGTCATCTGTGTTATAGCATGTATCAGTACTTCATTCCTTCTTATGGCTGAGTAACATTTCGACATGATTACATATACTACATTTTGTTTACCCATTCATCAGTTGTTGGATATTGGGTTCTTTCCACATTTTGGCTATTATGAATAAGCTGCTGTAAAAATTTGTATGTAGGTTTTTCTATGGACCTGTTTTTATTTCTCTTGGGAATAGACCTAGAAGTGGAATTGCAGGGTTATGCAGGAACTCCATGTTTAATCATTTGAAGAACTTTTAAAGCATTTTCATACATTTTATAGCATTTCTCAGAGCAATCTAGTGAGATACTCCTCACCATTTTCTAGATGAAGATCCTGGAAAGCAGACAGATAAAGTGATTTGTCCAAGTTCTGAGCCAGGAGCTGGTACAACTGGGACTGGAATCTAGATCATCTGATAATACAGAATTTAGAAGAGTCCACTAATCCAAAAACCAGGTTCCTGCCCTGTCTTCACTACTTAGTGGCCAGGTGATCTTAGACAAGTTGCTAACCTTCACAGATTCTCATGTAATATGATTAGTATAAAACTAATAGGTACTTTGCGGCGTATGTCAAAACTGAGTGAAATCAAACAGTAGGTGCTCAAAAAATGTTTGTTGAATGGATTAACAAATGTCAGGGAGCATTTTTGTATATCATGCTTCTAATCCTGGCTGCAGTGTGCCTTAGTACTCTTCCTAGTTTAGTAACAGACCGAGGAGTTCAGTGCATAGACAGCTGTAGAGAAGGAACACTGGTTTTTCAGTTAGTGTAAAGTTGACAAGAATTTTGTCATGAGAGGGACACTTAAGTCGTTATGTCTCCACCATGCATCAGTGAGAGTTCAATTTCCTCTTAGCACTTTTATCATATTTCAAAACTTTTGCTATAGGAAGCATGTCAAATTTTGTATGAATTAGGATGTAATTGCCAGTAATTTGATAGATTATCTTGTTAACATTAGAATTGGGCTTCTTAACTGTTTACTTTTGTGCAAAATATTTAAAAGTTCAAAGATCTGATGGCTCTGCAATGATAATGTGAAATATCAGAAAACAATTACCTGTGTTATATTGCAGTTGTCAAACATGCAGTTAGCATCTTTCATATAGACTCACAAGTTTAATTTCACAGAATTCTATTATTATTTAATGAGTCTGTACAAAATATGTAAATAATACATACTTTTTCCTACTCTTTAATAATTTTACAGCAGAAATGTAAGTTTTAATTCAGAGTTCTCATTTTATAGTTCTAATTCATAAAAGGTATTTAAAATACGTTAAGATATTGATGAAAGATTTTAGAGCTTTAAATATTATTTTCATTCATCCTGTTTTAATACATAAAACACAATAGAGTTTATGTATTCGTTTAAAGGTGGCCCTTGTAGTAGTATTGAAATATCATTCATTTCAGTGTTCAGTGTGAACAGGCTAATTCTGAGTCAGCAGGATATCATTCAGTGTTCAATCACTGTAAATGTTTTTACTATTTTTAAATGAAATAACTATATACTGATTTCATGTATTTGCATGTGTATAGAAAACTTAATATTGAGCAGAGGAAGCTCATGAAGACTGAGAACACAAAGACTTTGAGTTTGAGACTAGTATAGGAATTATATCTCAAGAGTAAAGGGTTAGTTCTGATGCTATTGAGATGTAATACATAATTAAATGACACTATTCTAGCAGTATTTTCCCTTAAAGTAAATGTAAACATACTCCAGGAAAGCAAAACCAAAAAAATGTTTTGATAAGGAAACTTGAAACTTCATGTAGTTTCTTAAAATATCCTGCTACCTTATTACTGGTACACTTATTACAGAATGTATTCAATTTGTACTAGTTTAATTCAGATTGTTGTCTTGGTGTTATATTGCAGGTTTTTTTCATTTGCAGACTTTTTTTTTTTTTTTTGAGACAGAGCCTCAAGCTGTCACCCTGGGTAGAGTGCTGTGGCATCACAGCTCATAGCAACCTCCAATTCCTGGGCTCGAGCGAGTCTCCTGCCTCCACCTCCCAAGTAGCTGGGACTGCAGGCGCCCGCCACAACGCCCGGCCTTTTTTTGGTTGCAGCCGTCATTGTTGTTTGGCGGGCCCGGGCTGGATTCGAACCCGCCAGCTCAGGTGTACATGGCTGGCGCCTTAGCCTGTTGAGCCACAGGCGCTGAGCCTGCACACTTTCTTAAAAAGGAAAGTAATGCCCTCGCCATACTCCAGTATTTTTTTTTGTTTGAAGTTGGTGTTTTGATTTGCCTGTTCTTTTATAGTGTTGTTCAAATGTTTAAATTACAGCCTGATCTCTTTCAGTGAATTAGATAGGTCCCTGAATAGGACTAAACACAAATCTGTGGTGATCTTGCCAAGGTGAAAATACTCAGTAAGACCTATTTGTGTAGGCAAAGACAACAGGCCTCTTTTTGTAATCTTTATATGGAAATGGAGTTTATATTAAAAAATCCACTGTGGATACTAAGAGTGAAAAGATAGTGAACAACCAAAGATTTATGGATATAAAAATAGATAATTTAGCCTGAATGTGAAGACAAAAATTTAATGGCAGAGAGGCATGTTTTTTTCCTTGCATTTTTATTTAATTTTAGGATTTTTCTCACAAACTTTTTACTTTTAATTTTTCTCTTTTTCAGTTTATGAGGCATTAGCATATTTTAAAAATTAAAAGTTTTACAAAAAAGAAATTTATAGACATATGCCTGCTACACATATATCTTGTGGAGGTTGCTATATTTTCCTTCTGTTTATTCCCATCCTTGCAGTACAGGTAACCTATCTCATTAATCTTCTGATTTTTTTTTAAATTCAGGTTAATGTGAGGGTACAAACAACCAAGTCACAATATTTGAATTTGTTAGGTGGAGTCCCTCTTACAGTTATGTCCCGCATCCAGAAGGTGTGCCCCACACCCCTACATTGTGCCCATTCAGTGGGAGCACTCAAAACTCCTCCTCTCTTCTCCCTCTTTCTTTATTCTCCTTCCCCCTAACTTGAATTGAAATGAGTTTTTCTCTTATATGGGCATGAATTATATCATCTACTGGCTTCATACTAGTATTGAGTACATTGGATAATTGTTTTCCTTTCTTTTCTACTTTACTAAGAAGAATATGTTTCAACTCCATCCAGGTTAATACAAAAGATGTGAAATCACCATCTTTTTAATGGATGTACCACAATTTTTTAATCCATTCCTGAGTTGATGGGCATTTAGGTAGTTTCCACAGAGTAGTGATTGTAAATTGAGCTGTGATAAACAATCTAAACCAGATGTCCTTATGATAAAATACTTTTTCTTCTTCTGGGTAGTTGCCTAGTAGTGGGATTGCGGGGTCAAATGGGAGATCTAATTTGAGTTGTTTTGAGGATTCTTCTTTCCAAAGAGGCTGTATTAGTTTGCAGTCCTACCAACAGTGTAAAAGTATTTTCCTCTCTCCACATCCGCACCAGCATCTGCAGCCTTGGGACTTAGTGATGTGAGCTAATCTTACTGGGGTTAGGTGTTCTTACGGTGGTTTTGATTTGCATTTTTCTGATGATTAGGGTTGATGAGCATTTTTTCATGTTTGTTAGCCATTCATTTGTCTTTCTTAGAGAAGGTTTTGTTCATGTTTCTTGTTCATTGGTAGATGGGATTGCTAGTTCTCTTTTTGTTGATTAATTTGAGTTCTCTATGATATCCCTCTCATCAAGCCTTTGTCAGATTCATAATATGCAAATACCTTTTCCCATTCCGAATGTTGTTTATTTGCTTTGAATGTTGTGTCCTTAGCTGTGCAGAAGCTTTTCATTTTAATTAAGTCCCATTTGTTTATGTTTTTGTTGTTGTTGCAATTGCCACAGAAGTCTTCTTCATAAAATCTTTCCCTAGGCCGTTATCTTCAAGAGTTTTTCCCACATTTTCTTCTAGGATTTTTATTGTTTCATGTCTTAGATTTAAATTTTTTATCAGTCTTGTATCAATTTTTGTAAGCAGTGAAAGGTGAGGGTCCAGTTTCAATCTTTTACATGTGGCTAACCAGTTCTCCCAGCACCCTTTATTAAATAGAGATTCTTTTTCCCAGTGTGTGTTTTTGTTTGTTTTATCAAAGATAAGATAGCTTTTTATTTATTTATGTATTTTTTGTCTTTTTTTTTTTTTTTTTTAGAGACAAAGTCTTACTTTGTCACCCTCGGTAGAGTGCTGTGGCATCACAGTTTACAGCAACCTTCAGCTCTTGGGCTTAGGCGATTCTTTTGCCTCAGCCTCCTGAGTAGCTGGGACTACAGGCGCTTGCCACAACGCCCGGCTATTTTATTTTTGCTGTTGTTGCAGTTTGGCCGGAGCCAGGTTTGAATCCACCACCCTCAGTATATGGGGTTGGTGCCCTACTCACTGAGCCACAGGCGCCGCCCCAGATAGCTTTTTAATATTCATTTAGTGGGTCAGGGAAAAGTTGGTATGAGAATTCTGTAAAATATCTTTAGCCACTAGGAGGAGTTGTACAGCGTCTCATTTTTAGATAAAGAGATTGACAGTTTAAAAAATCAAATCCAATTCAATACACTTTTGATGACAGCCTATCTAAGCCACCAGTGTTTACTGGTAAACTACCTTCAGGTGGCTGACACAGTAAGCGCTCAAAATGGTCTATTTATTTCCATTAATTTTTGATATAGTGAGTTCTAGTGGAATCAAATAATTTGGACAGGTAACTGGAGCTCATTGTCACGAAGGTTGTTCTGTAACATTGCTTTAGTCACTTTTTAAGTTTGTTCATGGTAGAACAGAGAGCCATTTATTCTATTCTCAGCCCTGCTGACTATGTATAAATGTTCCTTGACTATGAAGAAATTAGCCAATAGCCATAGAATTCAGATGACTTAATTTATGGAAACTTACAAGATGAGAATAATCAATGTCAGTGATGCCACGAATTAGTTAATAGAAAGGAATTTGCCTATTTCATTTCTTTTTGTGTTAATCATTTATTACAAAAGCATGTGTATGTAAGCATGGTTAGTAAGAATTCAAATAATAGGAAAATACAGAAGTAGATCCTAGTAATCCTGTCAAAGAGGCAATGAACAATTACTAACAGATTTTATATTCTTCTTTTGATTTTTATATATGCATACAACATATACATAATTTTAAAACAAAATTAGTTGAGCCAGTCACTGGTTTATAAGTTGGTTTTTTTTCTGACTAATCTGAATATCTTCATTTATATGTGTGTGTCAAATCTACTTCTTCCATAGTACCTTAGTATATCTTTATCTATATGTAACACCAAATGAGCTATTTGGACCGTAAGAAAACTGAATATGTTACTTGACTGAGTTTGGTTGGTTCTAGATACAGATATAGTCAGGCTAAGCTTTTTCTGATTCTCGTGGTTATTATCGTTAGGCTGGTAGTGAGATGGCACCAGCTACTCCTCCTTGAGTTTTCCTAGTCATTTGGAAAGAAAATGATATCACTATGATTTAATTAATTGGTCTAATCATCAGGATTGAGATGAATGTTGAGCTGTTAATCACCATTGCAAGTATTCTATACTTGATAATTAATTTAATTTCCTACTGAAGTTTATTATCAGATTTTCATGACTATAAATCATGATAAATACTGTTGGGAAGACTTTGTACAATATATTTTGTATTCTTGGGCAAGGGTTTCTGTAGATTCCTGGAGTAGAGTTCCTAGATCAAAGGAGGTTGATAGATACTATCAAACTAAAGTTCTAATTTGAAGAATATGCATATATCTACATACATATTTCTACCAATGGAAGGGTAGGTTTTCCTGTCTCCTCATCTTCAGGCCTGTTTACTTTTTATGAGAGCATCAGGGCTGTGGCCTACAGGGCTCTGCCAAGGGTGCATACAGTGTACTATAGTAGTTTCATCTGATTTCTAGGAGGAGGCATAAGCCCTGTCTGTAATTTTTTAACAGTTTGATTTATGAAGCTACCATTTATTAAATTTCAGCTGAACATTACTGATTGAATCATGCGGAATATTTATCTTTCCCTGTCTCTTTGCTCTTTCCCTGCTTCATGCTACAGAAAACTGGATAGAAAATAATAGCCAGTCCTTAAAAGGCAGCTTTGAGACAAGGATAACTGGTGCTAGTTAAATGGGAAGACAGCTTCAAAGATAATTCACTCATCACATTTGAGCAGATAGGTAGTCAAAGCAGCCTGCCCACGTGAACTATCAACAAGATGAAAAGAAATGGCATAGCAACCTGAAAACACTGTAGAAGAAGGGAAAAAGGGGCATGCAAGAACCAAAGAATGTGGCCTACCCAAGGAACAAAAACAAAGAAACCACTACAGTTCACCATAGAAAAATATTATCAAGCATATGAATTCAATAAAAGAAGGGCAAAGATGAGATAATGAAACAAAGAAGTGGAGAAGTTGATTGCAGAATTAATGAAATTAATCGAACACTAATAAATTAATGAAATAAATAAACCACTCCATTACAGATCACAAATTAGAAACGGCAAGAAATATACACAAGTTAGAAAATCAACTTTTAACAGGAAGAGGTTTGAGCTAATCAAAAATGAATGAGGAGTAGAGAGGGAGTTCAGAAGAATAATACAGTTAGAGAAGACGTGGTAAATACAAGAGAAGTGAAAAAAGAGATTCAAACATAAGGCTAGTTAGTGCCCCTAAAATATGCAGCAAAAAATAAGTCGAAGATACCATAGAAGTCACTTTTCAAATGAAGGAGTTATTCCATTTGTACATTAGAGGGACTCACTATATAAGAAAATAATTGAATGAATTAGGGTTGCAGAACAGAATGTGACTACTGTAAAAATAATATAAGCAGTAGAAGTTGTGTGGTGGAGCAAGGGGAGGTGGAAAAGATATAATTGTGCCCCCCAAATTCCCAACTATTCTTGCTGTTTCCATTGGCTGAGCCTATTTGGTACATCCTCTCAGGAATAAGGATTAAATGAAATTCTACATGCTGAACAATGATTCCCCACCTTACACACAGCCCTTTCTCCCTGCTTGGCACAAGTACTGGCAACTAGTACTGGCATCTAGGCAGAATAATGAAGTAATTCTTGCTGGGGAAAATGGTACAAAAGAAAAAATTAAGATAACTGACTTGGGGGTTTCTAAGGAAAAGTCAGGGTTCTTGCCCAATCCCCATCGTAGTACTAGTTCAGTCATCTTATTCTCTCACAGTGAACAGCCGACCAAATATTTAAACTTTCACTTTGTTATTGTTTTAAAATGGCCTTTTGAGATATAACTGCATTCTAAACAATTCATATATAGAGTGTATAATTCTGTGGTTTTTTAGTATGGGGTTTTATTTTTTATACCACCCCACAATTTAATTTTAGAAAATTTCATCACACCAAAAAGAAACTGTGCCTTTTAGTAATCATCATTATTCCTGCTCTTTTTTCCTATTCCACAACCCAGTCAGCCACTGATATATTTTCTGTCTCTAATTTGTGTAGCCTGAATATCTCATGTAAGATATTTTAAGTAGAATGAGAAATGAAGAATCGCCAGACATTTGAGGAGTACCTGAGATGAAATCTAGAAACTCAGTGAAAACAAAGGCAATATAAAACCAGAAGACAACTCTTAAAAACTTGCAATTTTTACATCCACAAAACATGAACAGGAGGCAATCAAAAGGAAGATTCAGAGAAGAAGGACACTCTTAAGAAACTGTAGAAAAAAACATTCAGTAGAAGCAGAGACCAACTTGAAAAGTTCCGTTAGTCAAACAAAAAGGCAAAATATGGAAAATGAGTTAAAAGGTAAGAAGAGCTGAGACTAGTTCAAAATAATCATATTCACCCAGCTGAAGAACCAGCGGGCTGGATGACAGGCAAGGAGGGGGACCTCCAACCCCCCCCCCCCGGAGGCTCCAATAGCCAAAAAGGCCGGACAGCTGCTGAGGAGACACCTGTGCCTTGGTGTCTCCTTCACTTTACACTCAGGACTAAATGTGGAACCCCCATTTCCTATGCCTAGGTCAATTTCATGTGCATTTCCTAGGCCTCAATTCCATGAATGGACTGTATCCATTCACTGATACATTCATTCACTTTGCCCCAGCTGAACGGACTGTGTTCGTTCATTGATACATTCATTCACCTTGCCCCCGGCGGAAGGGACTGTGTTCATTTGTTTCCTGGCCTAGGAACCCATACACCTATATATGCCCCGAGACTAAAAGCCTAAAGGGGGGAGATGGAGAAAGACCGGGAGAGAAACGGAGAGAGCTTTTCTCTCCCCACTTGAGTTCTCTCTCTAACCAGGAGCTTTAGTGTTTTCTGTAAATAAATTCTGTCTTACCACTGGGGGGGGGGGGGGAATTGCCATGAAGGCTATGTTAAACAGTTTGATGAAAACATTTCAGATTGTATATGAAACCAGCACATTGTACCTCTTGACTGCACTAATGTACGCAGCTGTGATTTAATTTAAAAAAAAAATCATATTCCCAGCAAAAGCAGGAGGAAAACAAATTCTTAAGAGATCTAGGCAGAAAAAGTCTTTAAATAAAAGAAAATTGCAAGAACCCAAAGACCTGAGATTGTAGATTAAGAAGGCCCATATATTTCCAGCATAATGGATTAAAGGATACTTTAAAGTATATTTTTTGTGAAATTTCAGAAAAGCAGGAATAAAGAGGTGATTCTAAAAGTCCGGAAAAACGTGTTACCTGTAGAAGATGGGGAACCAGGATGGCCCTGAACTTCTCAGGGTGAGAATCAGAAAACAATGGAACAATTGATGCCTTTAGCATTCTAAGGGAGAATGTTTTCCAACAAAGTTAGTAAAGTCATTTTCAGACTTAAAACTTCTCCACATCTGTTTTTCATGTAACCTTCCTCAGGAATCTGTTGAAGGAGGTGATTGGAAAAAAAGAAAAAGGAAAATAGAAAGAGGAAGTCTTGGGATCAGGAAATGGGAGGTCCAAAAAATGGAGAGAGGCAAAGGGAATTCACAAGATGCTGGTGTGGGGACCTTCCAAGCAGCAGCTGTGCAGTGTGCCTGGAGAGCAGCCAGTCCAGGGTGGAGCAAGCAAGCAGTTAGAGGTGCTGTTTAGCATCTTTGGAATATTTGAAGATGATTCAATGATAGGTACATACTCAAAAGGGGGGGGCAGTTCTTAACATCCAAGAAACAAAAATTATTTTTTACTATGAAAAAGGAAATGTAATTGTGGTTTACTGTGTAGTTCACTATGATTAGTATTTTCATAATCACAGTAATGTAGTTACTGAGCTGTTGATCCAGCCACAGGGTGAAGAGGGGACAGTGAGGAAGAGATGTGTTTGTAGAGGTAAGGCCTTGTGAGTAAAATCCTCTTCTCCCGTAGTAACTAAATCTTGAAAAAAAGTAACTAAATCTTGAAAAAAAATCTATACTTAATTTATGCTCTTTTAAATTTGAGGCAAGTAGAAGGAACATTTAAAAAAGTTGAGAGTATCTGCTCCAGGAGCAGATATTGGGAGTAGGGCGAGATGGAGAAGAAGACTACTGTTTTTATCATTTTTATTATAGTCTACTTGACTTTAAAGGTATTACCTTTATTATTTTGTAAACATCAAATTTTTATATTGAAAAGACAAGCAAGCTATAGAGTTTTTCTGTTTTTTTAAATTAGGTCTTGGTTCTGTTTTTTCTACATTTTTTTATATGTAGGATCATAAGCACTTCTGGATACACCAAAAAACAAAATAGAAGACAACCTCTTGGATGTCTGCACTTTTTATGTTAGTAAACATAAGATGGCCACAAGTATGCTGGAACAATGAGAAATGTGAAGACATGGATCTTAGCCCTTAGCCCAAGAAACCTGGAGCTTAGAGGTTAGAAAGATATTTTCATAAACCTTCCTGAAACATCTCTGATCATGTGTTGCCTTGATTTAAAACTTAGCTCCTTTAGTTTGACATTTAAGGCTTTTCTAAAAACCTAACCTAAATCTACTGGTCTACCACAGTGAGATACCATTTCACACCTACTAGTATGACTAATGAAAAAAGATAATGACAAGTGTTAGGGGGTGGAAAAATTGGAATTCTTGTATACTGCTTGTGGGAATGTAAGATGGTTCAGCCACTTCAGAAAAGTCTGGCAGTTCCTCAAATGATGAAACGTAGAGTTGACATTTGACCCGGTAATTCCACTCCTAGGTTTAATACCACGAGATGAAAACATGTCTACATAGAAGCTTGTACATGTCCACAGCAGTGTTTTTCATACTAGCCAAAAAGCAGAAACAACCCAAATGTCCATCCATTGTTGTGGGATATCCGTATAAGGGAACATGATTGAGATATAAAAAGGAATAGGGTACTGATACATGCTACAACACGGATGCACCTGTTGCACTGAAACATGCTCAGTGAAAGAGTGCGCGTTGTATGATTGCATTTATGTGAACTGCCCAGCATAGGCAAATCCACAGGGACAAAATGTGGCTTAGTGGTTGCCTGGGGCTGGAAGGAAGGAGGAATGGGGAGTGACCGCTAATGGGGAATATACTGAAAACTATTGATTTGTATATTTTAAATGAGTGAATGGTTGGAAAAGGCTGGAAAAGGATTATCTGCTATAGTAATACTCAGTAAAGTTGTTATTTTAAAAATCCTAAGCTTCGCTTTTCCAGTCTTATTTCTCATTCTTCCACTCCACCTCAGCCCGTTCACTTAGATTCTCTGGTGTGCAGCGCAGCTTTTCTCCATCCTCCAGTGCGAACCTAACGCTTTGTATTTTTTCAAATCCAGCCGAACTCTCTCCTCTGTGAAATATAGAGTAAATTCTGCCTAGCAAAAAGTAATCTCTGTGCTCTACTTCTACCACATTTTAAGTTTCCAAGCACATCCCTTTATATATTGCCACATAAAGGAATTGTGTGTTAAGTGCAGGCTTAATCAACATTTGTCAGCTGTATACATGGGTGGTCAGATAATCCTTACCCTAGAAAATCCTTTAAGTTGCCAGGATATTTCTCTTTACATTCATCTTGGCTAGTTGTTTTTTTTTTTTTTTTTAATCTTCCAAAATTAGAACAGATTTCTGTTCTATGAATTCTAGCTGAAAAAACTGACTTGCACTTATAACAACAAAGCCCAGTAAACAGTGAAAGTTTGGATATGCAGTGATAGGCTCCAATCTCATCAGCCCCAGTTCTTTTTTTTTTTTTTATAATATATATATGTTTAAATTAAATCATACCTGTATACATTAGTGCAATCATGGGGTACAATGTGCTGGCTTCATATACAATCTGAAACATTTTCTTTTTTTTTTTTTTTTTTTTTTTATTCTTCATTACATTATTTCCCCCCTCCCACCCGTCCGTGATAAGGCAGAATTGATTTACAGAAAAGAATACAGAAAACACCAAAGCTCCTGGTAGTGGGAGAGATTTCAAGTAAGGAGAGAGAAGCTCTCTCCGTTCCTCTCCC
>CAUYRH010140779.1:0-20739 GCA_963574655.1 Perodicticus potto
GCCTGTAGTCCCAGCTACTTGGGAGGCAGAGGCAAGAGACTCGCTTGAGCCCAGGAATTGGAGGTTGCTGTAAGCTGTGATGCCACAGCACTCTATCCAGGGTGACAGCTTGAGGCTCTGTCTCAAAAAAAAAAAAAAAAATAAATAGATTCATGGTGTTTCATTAACAGAAGTAGTATAATTAAACTTTCACTTCTTGGTATACATTTGTATATGTCACTTTTCTGCTCTTAGCATTGCTTCATCAAACATTTTTGTACATAAATCTCTGTTGTGCAATCTCTGGTATATTAGATATTCTCAACACTTTAAGGATTGTGTGTGCATTTGTTCCCTTAAATATCTTTTGTCATGGAATATTTCAAACATACTAACGAAGATAAAGAATAAACTAGAATTATAAACATAACAAGGAATTACAACATTACTTTTATTCTAGTAAATGTTACAGTTTTTCTTCAGAGGCTATATCAATTTGCATTCCCACAAAAAAGGTATGAAAGTACTTACTCTTGCCAATATTCAATATTTTCAATTTTTTGTTTTTTGAACTACATATTTATTAATTATGGGTTATTTGAGACATACAGAAAAATAGATTTGGCACTTCATATTTTCAGCGTTCACATTTTTGTCAGTTTCATAGGTGGAAAATCATGCCTCGTTTTGATTTGTGTTTCTTTTTTTTTTTTTTGAGACAGAGTCTTAGTTTGTCACCCTTTGTCGTGGTGTCATAGCTCACAGCAGTCTCAAATCCATGGGCTCAAGCAATTCTCTTGTCTTAACCTCCTGAGTAGCCTGGACTATAGGCACTCACCACAACACCAGCCAACTTCTCAGGCTGGTCTTGACATAGCCGTCCATCTCACGGGGCAGCCATCCTTCCATTTCCTCTGTCAAAATGTCTGAATAATCTTTGCCACCTCTTCCCTTCATACCCAGCATCAAATCTGTTAGGAAAACCTATTTTTTGTTCCTTCACAGTACATCAACAACCCGATCACTTCTTACCACCCTGATCCAAGACACCGTCTTCTCTGTCTGGTTATCACAGTGACTGTTTCCTTGCTCCACCCTGCCCCCTATAGCAGTGTTTTTGAACCTTTTTAATCTCACGGTACCCTTGAACCTATAGCTGTACTTCCACAGCACACTTAAATTATGTTATAAAAAAATAAAAAAAAATACAAACTGTGCTTTGAACTTCTTTTGAAAATAATTTGATTAATGATCTTGAAAATTTTTCACAGCTGAAAATCACTGCCGTGAAGTCTGTTTTTAACATGTGAGCCATTGTGTTCCTTTAAAAATGTAAATCACATTTCTCAAAATCTTCCAACAACTCAGTACCCTTAAAGAATTAGCCAGAGTCCTTACAGAGGCCTCCTGAGCCCCAGTGCTCTGCCCACCATCACCTCTCCAGCCTTTGTCCATCGTTTTCCCACTTGAGAGGTCTCGCAGGAGCCACTCCAGCATCCTTGCTGTTCTTAAACTCCGGTGAGGCCCAGTCTTGGGTTAAGAAGCTGTTTGCTCTGCCCAGAATATTCAGAAGCCACACCACCTCTTTCAAGTTGCTCCTCTACAGCTGTTTTAGCACCTTGACATTGTTATTTAAACATCACCACATTTCTCAGTGAGGGCTGCTATATTCACAATTACAACTTCCAAGTACTCCCCTTTCCCTTGCTCTGCCTTGGTATTTCTTCCAAGCCCTTTCACCTGCTATAATACTACACACTTACTTTCTTTTTGCCTTCTTTTTTTTTTTTTTTTGGGCTGGGGCCAGGTTTGAACCCACCACCTCTAGTATATGGGGCTGGCCACCCTACTCCTTGAGCCACAGGCACCACCACTTACTTACTTTTTGTTTATATCTTTCCCATGCTAAAATATGAACTCTATGAGGACAGAGATTTTTTTGTTTGTTCTGTTTACTGTCATTCTCTAGTATCTGGTACCAAAAAGGGAATTGCTGGATATCTGTTGAATAAATAGTCACATTTTCGTAGCAGAACAGAACCTAAGGACAGTTAACGAATGTATTTTAAGTACGCTAACTAGCCTCAATTGGTAAACCTATTTCAGCTAAAAATTTAATAGCTAACAAAGGGGCTGTTTGATGAAATTTGTTTTTGTATGTACAACTTCAAACATAAATTATTGAATGGGCTTTCTTCTAAAAACTCTACAAGGAATTTCTCAGAACTATATACAAAGCTTAGGAACTTTGGCGATAGGAATTTTAGCTAAGCAAATGTAGAATGTAATGGACACACTTTTCAAGAATTTTGTTTATTTTTCTACAAATACAAATTAAACCATTCCAACTTTAAGAAATCATAAGGTTATCAGATGAATCACTTCTAAATCCATTCAGTTTGGACTGATTCATATTCTGTTCTAATAAGTAGATGATCTTTATCAGCAAAGATGAAGAGACACTGTTTACTAAAAAATGCAGTTGTTTCTGATGTTACCATTATGTTCTCTGATAAGGAAGGGGCACTAGAGAGAGAAAGTTATAAAAAATGTTTTTTTGCAAGTATCCTATAACTTCTCTGATACACATTTTGTTTCTAGAGTAAATACTAATGAGAGAAACTTCACAAAGATACTATTCTATTGTAGCAATATTACACTTGATTATTTCCTAACTATAAATACCTATTTTTAGGACTAGGGTTTAATCCAGGGAAGCCACTCCCTTCCTTGGCCCCTCCCAAAGAAAAAATCTATCAAAACATCATATCCGGGCTAGGCTACCTGGACTGGACACGATGGCTCATACCTGTAATCCCAGCACTCTGGAGGTTGAGAGAGTTGGGAGGAGTGCTGGATCTCAGGAGTTTGAGACCAACCTGAGCAAGAGCAAGGCCCCGTCTCTACTGAATATAGAAAAATGAATCTACTCTACTAAAAATAGAAAAATGTGTTTGAGCCTGGCGTTCTGGTGTGCCCATAGTCCCACCTGCTCAGAAAGCTGAGGCAGGAAGATTGCTTGAACCCAGAAGGTTGAGGTTGCTGTGACCTAGGCTGATGTCACAGCATTCTAGCCTGGGCAGCAGAGTAAGAATATCTTTAAAAAGAAAAAAAAAAAAAAACCCACTAAATCTGTCATAATCTTTTTAGTCTTTATCTGAAATACTATCAGGAATAAATAACTATTACCATTTATTGAGCAGTTATTAGGTTGGTGCAAAAGTAATTGCAGTTTTCGACCAGGAATTTTAAAATCATAACTAGGCTCAAACGCATCTTAATCAAAGTAGGCACCATTACAATCAACACATTGTTACCAATGAGAAATAAGTTTGCTTATCCCTGTAGCATAAAAATTTATGCTTCAGGATTTGACAAGCTCTTCGAAGGTGTTTTCTGCATCCTGCTGGTTGTGGAAGGATTTCCCCTGCAAGAAGATATCTTGATGCTTGAAGAAGTGGCATTTAGTTGGTGAGAGGTCAGAAGAATATGGTGGATGAGGCAAAACTTTGTAGCCCAATTTCTTCAACTTTTGAAATGTTGGTTGTGTGACATGAGGTCAGGGATTGTGGTGAAGAAAGGGCCCTTTCTGTGACAGATGCCAACTGGTAGTGTCACAGCTGTCAAGGATGTGCTGAGTGGATGCTCAGACGTGATGGTCTCGCTGGGATTCAGAAGGCTGTAGAGGTCTAGGAGCAGCAGCAGACCACCAAACAGTGACCTTGACCTCTTGGTGTGAGTTTGGGTCTGGGAAGTCCTTTGGAGGTTCCTGTCAGTCCATCCACTGAGCTCTATGTTGCTGGTTGTCGTATCAAATCCACTTCTCGTCACACAACACAATCTGATCAAGAAATGGTTCATCTCGTGGAGTAAGAGAAAATGACACTTGACAATGATGATTGCGCTGATTTCTGGTCAGCTCAGGAGGCACCCACTTCTTGAGCTTCCCTACCTTTCCAACTTGCTTCACGCGCCCGAGGGCTGAAGGTCAATGCTGAGCAGTTCAGCACCTTCTCGCGCACTCATCAGAGGATCTGTCCCTTGCTCTCCCTGTGCCGTTGTCATCTCCAGTGGCTGCTGCTCCTCAGCTTCCAGGCTTGCTCCTCTGCACAGCTGCTTGAATCTCCTCTTCACTGCACTCTCTATAGCAGTGCCTGGGCCAAATGTATTGTTGAGTTTGAGAGTTGGCTCTGCTGATTTACGACCCGTTTTGAACTCAAATGATAAAATTGATCAAATTTGCTTTTTGTCTAACGCCATTTCCATAGTCTAAAATAAATTTAAAATAAACAGCAAGTAATAAGTCATTAGCAAAAAAAAAAAGGTCGTGTGAGAAGTGCACGTTAAAATGGTTAAGATAACCACATTTAAGAATGTATTCCAGTATTAAACATCAAATTTCAGCAATGTAAAACCATCAATTACTTTTGCACCAACTGTAGATGAGCCTGGCCCTATTCTAAGTCCTTCATATGTATTTACTTAATTAATCCTCACCGCAACCTTATGGAATAAGTTCTTTTTTTAACCCCATTGTACAGATTATGAAACTGACATACAGAGGTGAAGTGATGACTCTATGGAATCTAAGAGACTTTCTGCTTCTAAACTCTTATTTAATATATGTTTTAGATAATTGCATAGTGCTCTATTTTTAATATTCCCAAGCCCCTTTGAGAATCTGGAGAAAGTTATAGAACTCTCCCAAGAAAAATGCCCATAAAATTGAAATTTTATACTCATAAGTACTCTAAAACCTAACCTTAAACTCTCTAACAGTCATTTGGTTAAAAAAGAAGTAACACATACATTAAATATTCACAGGTTACAAGTATGTGTTGCGAAAAGCAAAAGTCCCACATGACCTGAAATGGTGTGAACACAGTTATTAATGAAATTAACAACTTAGATATTAACATAGTTATTGCTTTGGTCTGAGTCCACTAGATTGTTTTTCTAAGCATATTCTCTGCACACAAGAAAGTATATGTGTTTTTGGTTTTATATTTTGTGTTTTTAATGATGTGACGACTGTTTCAAAATGTCAAACCTCTATTCATCAGAAGATATCATTTGAGTAAAATGAAAGGCTGCAAATTGGGAGAAGATATTTATGACATATATAATCAACTTCAAATTGAGTTTCAAAGTAAAGAACTCCTATAAATCAAGAAAAAAGACAAAAGAGTAGAATAATGGGCAAAAAATTTGAACAGACATATCACAAAGCAACATGTAGGAAAGCCGAGTGAACGTTCTTATTCAGCATCTTTTAGAATCAGAGAAGTTGAGCGAGCACCGTAAGATGACATTTTACAATCCTGACATTTGCAAAAAATTGTAGTTGAAAAGGCTGCTCTGATTACACAGTGAAGAAAATTAAAGAACTTAAGTTTATACACATTTGCATGGATGAATCTCAGAGACAATATTGAGCTTAAGAAAAAGTCTGAAAAGAGTGGTAACATTTAGGTCAAGTTCATAACCATGCAAAACTATATATGTAGTAGATGTGTGTATATAGTAAACTACAAAGAAGGATAGGGAAAGTGAATAGAAATGAACCTTTGTAGAGGAGGGGAAACTATCAGAGACATACTACGTTGGAGTGGCTAAGGGGTACTTTTATAAGGGTGCAAAGAGTATTTGTGTGTTTATTCTTTATATCTTTGTTAAATTATTTTGTTTGTATCATTTCATAATTATGAAAAAGATTACCAAAAATGGGGCTTTCCATACCATTTTCTAACTTCCTTAATTTCTTAGAAATCATTCTATATCAGTGTTTGGATCTCCTTCATTTATATCATAGTTGAATTATATTCTCATGTTTGGCTGTACATTTCTTGTACCATATATATTAAATCTTACCATTAAAGGCAGTTTGAAAGGCCCCCAATAATATTACTTTTCATAATTTGGTTTGAGAAGGTGCTGTGTGTCCATGGGAATTGTGTGTTACCACCTGAGTAAGTGTGTGTATGTGTGTGTGTGTGTGTGTTCACAGAGAGAGAGCTAGGTAGATATCAAGATCTCAAAATCAATTTTTTCCCCTTCTCAACTGTTTGAAAGTGACTTGTAGACATATCTTGACACTTCACCTCTAAATACTTGAACATGAGTCTCTAAAGAAGAAAGGTGTCTCCTGCACAACCACAATACCCTTAGCACATCTAAAAAAATGAATAGTAATTCCATAATGTCATCTAGTAACTAACACATAATCACATTTTTGCCATTGTCCTTAAAGTATCTTTCATAACTGTTTTTCTTCCTTGTTTGAATTGTGATCAGAACTTACATGTAGTAGTTGTTTTTCCATTCTCTCTTAATCTAGCTATCAACTCATCGGTTTTAGTTTTTTAAATGATACTGACTTTTTGAAGAGTCTGAGTTAACCTGATTGTTACCACATGGCATTTAACTTTAGAGTACTGACTTCTCACAGTTTTTTTTTTTAAGTACACCTATTTTTAAAGGTTAGTATTGTTGGAGAATTTTGACAAAATAGATGAACCAACTTTTTTTGTTATGAAAAGGTAGGCACAAATTATATAGTATTAGTATAATTTAATATATACTAATACTAATGTATAATATTTATTTGTAAATGCTATAAATATATTCTTAAAGGACAATGAAATATCAAGTATAATAAATGCTTATTATACTATTGTATTTCTACAGAGAACAGTATGTTTACCATAAGCAGTTATGCAGCCTCTTTGTGATTTTTTAAAAAAGCATCAATATTGGGGCAGTGGCTCAAAGGAGTAGGGCACTGGCCCCATATGCTGGAGGTGGCAGGTTCAAACTCAGCCCCGGTCAGAAAAAAAAAAATCAATATTATTACAAGTTACTTTTCTGCTTATTGTGATAGTAAAATATGTTAGTTATTGCGATGAAACAATCCCACAGAGTTTCTTGTGTTGTTTCAGAGGACTTGTATTATTTTTTGCATGAAGTATGATACTTTGCCGAGTGTTTGAAACATAGCTGTATTTCAGCACAAAAAATAATATATTGTACATGTATTCTTTGGTTCTATGCAAAGATATTGGACATGCATTTATACTTCATGGTTTTAGAAGTAAAAAGATGAGGCTCGGCGCCTGTGGCTCAATGGGCTAAGGCGCCAGCCACGTACACCTGAGCTGGCGGGTTCGAATCCAGCCCAGGCCCACCAAACAACAATGACAGCTGCAACCAAAAAATGGCCAGGCGTTGTGGCGGACGCCTGTAGTCCCAGCTACTTGGGAGGCAGAGGCAGGAGACTCACTTGAGGCCAGGAATTGGAGGTTGCTGTGAGCTGTGATGCCACGGCACTCTATCCAGGGCAACAGCTTGAGGCTCTGTCTCAAAAAAAAAAAAAAAAAAAAAGGAGAAGTAAAAAGATGGTCTCCTGTTGGCATGATCAATTTAGTCATTTAAATCACTAACTGGTAAATTCAGTCTGTAAAAGTTGCTGAGATCAAATCAAAACAAAATAGTTGCAGTTAATTGGGCATTTGGTACCAAACAGAAATATTTTTCAGATACTAGTAATCGTAGAAGGATAAGTGGACATTATTTCACAGCTGCACACAGTGACTCTGGGCGGGGCCTTGTGAGGTGTGATGTGCATCCAGACAGGTCCCATGCTGGCTTCTCCCGCAGGCCAGGTTTGGGGGCAAGTCCTTTTGTTCTTTAAGAATGTTTCATGTGTAAAAATGAGGATAGTGTCACATATCTAGAGGCTTTGAAATTGTTTCTGAGAGAACTATAATAAGAATATATTTTATATCATAACCTGTATACATTAGTTGCACCACGTATGTTTGTAGACATACACACATAACAAGGCTCACTCACACAGTGTAGTATACTTCATTTTAAAATGTTGAATTTTTTTTCATGACCTATTATAGGATAACGACCCTCAGTTTGACAGCATTACCTAAAAATTCAATTAGCTTCATTTTCATTCAAACTCTGCTACAAAAATAATTCTGCCATTTCATCATTCAGTCATTTATTGAGCAGTTAGTTATTATGTGCCTATGGGAACAAAAGTTGTCATCCCAACCCTTATAGAGTTTGTAGCTCCTTGAAGGAAAGAGACATTAAACAAGACAATGTGTCCTTATGAAGAGTCATCTGAGCCTTGAAGAAACACATAGGTAGAGAATACCAGAAGGGTCAGCAGTACAGTGGACTGGAGGCTGGGGAGTGAGGATTGAGCTGACACCGAGATGAGAAGCACCAAGGAAACCAGAGCAAGAAGAGGGGCAGGGTGTGATGGGATCTTGTGGCCAGACAGGTTGTTATGCTTTAAAACACGCCTCCAGAGGTCTCTAATTGCTTAATGAACTAATTGTAATCAACCACATAAAGAATTCTTTGCACAGATCGTTTTTCCAAATAACTATAATCATTAACCTTCTGTTCCATTTAAGTCACCCCAGGGCCTCTCACAGCCCCTCACTTTGGGTGCCCAGTTCCCTGGACCCACCTCCTCGCCCTCAGTTTTCAGAACTCTTCACGCCCTCCTGTCCTGTCTCTTCTTTATCCTCTGGACAGCATCTATGTCCTCCTTCAAGCGCGGTGAAACTTGGTTTTCCTTCTTTTCAGAACCCTCAGTGGTCTCCTCTTGTGTTCGTCAGGGTCCCACAGATTGTGGGTAAAGCTCAGGATCATGTACTCAGCCCTCCCTGTTGGAACACTTCATGGACTTGCTCGTTTCTGCACCTCACACCAGCTGCATTAGCTGCGCCACCTGCCCCCAAGCGTGTGTCTCCTGTCTTAGCTCTTTCTTGTGGATTTCACCACTCCTGTGACCACGGGCATTTCAGACTCAACATATTTAAAATGGAACATGTCATTTTTCCCTAAAACCTCCCCATCCTCTTTTGTTTCTTATCTCAGTGGATGACTCTGCCATCCTCCACATGACAGGTCACTTCCAAGAGTCATTCTTTTTTTTTTTTTTTTTTTTTTTATTTTGCTTTCAACTTCAACTGGCTTTTCACTCATCTTAGTTTGAAGGATTTTTGTTGTTTTTTTTAATTAATTTTTTTTTCTTTTCTTTTCTTCCTTCATCAATTCTCTTGCCCTTTGCCTCCCAAGTAGCTGGGACTACAGACGCCTGCAACAAGGCCCGGCTTTTTTTTTTTTACTTTTTTGGTGGGGACGGGCATCTCACTCTGGCTCACTCCAGCTCACTCCAGCCCAGGACAGTCTCGAACCTCTGAGCTCAGGCAATCCACCCTCCTCTGCCTCCTACAGTGCTCGGACTACAGGTGTGAGCTGCCACACCCAGCTCCAAGAGTCATTTCCCCTCTTGCTCACTCCTCACACCCAGGAGCTCCCAGGTCTTCCTGACTCCACCTCCGACAAGCCTGTTGAAACCTTGGCCTTCCGTGTGTTACACCCACAGCTTTGGAAGGCATTTACCTCTTGGTCATGTTACCGTGAGAGTCTCTGGACTGGTCTCATGGCCGTTACTCTCCTTCCCTTCCCGCCCAGTCTCCAGGTAGCATCCTAACATCTAAAGTAGAAATCTCCTCTTATCACATCCTTGCTTAAAATCTGTGTGGTGCTTGTAACCAACAAATAATTCCTTGTTCCTCATCATAGTCCGGCGGCCCTTGCTGCTCCGGTCCCTGCCTGCTGGTCCAGCCTTAGCTCTCTCTGACCCCATCTCTTCCTCTGTGCCACATGGAGCTCACACGCTGTTTTCTCTCCCCCGTTCATTTGTCTGATTCTTACATGCTCTTCAGGTCTCAGCTGCGGCTCAACTCTTCTAGGAAGCCTGCTTTGCCCCCAGCAGTGGCTGCTTTGGCTGCTGTTCTGTTGCACTGCCTTGCACTTGCCTTTGTGCACTCGTGGAATGTCAGCTCTTGAGAAGTGTGTTTCTGTCTGCCCTGCTCACCAGTTTTACTCCACCTACTGACACGTGCAGGTGCCAGTGATACAGATTAGAAGAAAGGGCAGCTCTGGCAAACCAGTTTCAAAGGAAGACAGTGGACCGTTGTGGTTAAGAATGTAGGCTCCAGAGTCCAGTGGACCCAGGTTCCAATTCTGGTGCAACCACTCACCAGCTGCACAAATCATTTAGCCTAAGTTTCAGATGCCTTCATTGTAAAGCTGGGGATGTTAATGGATGTTGATGATGCCTGCAATGACAGAACACATACAGAGTATCCAGCACAGTGCCTGAAGAATAATAAGTATATAATGAATGGTAGCTATTATTTATTCCATTTTGATATATGAACAAATAGAACAGAAAAGCCATTTGACCATCACTGTACTCTTTTTAACAATAAAGGTAACACATATGGTAGAGGAATGAATGGCTTCATTCAAGAGATGAGGGATGTTATTCTGTGTTGCCTTCAACCTCTGAAAATACTAGAAAAAGGTGCTAATTTTTCAACTGTATAAAAATACAATTATCAATCTTTGCCTATTGTAGGGAAGCATCAGGCTAACTGCAGTGTATTAAAAATGTACTTTATAGATGTGTGCTGCATGAAATGGAAGGGAGACTTTATTGTAGCTGGTAACAGATGGGAAAGAATTTATGGTTTCTGAACTTTGTCTGCAGAGGTATGTCTCATAAAGTGTTCTTCTTAAAGAAGGAAAATAAAATTAGATCTCTGTTAAATTCACTGAATAGTATTGCTTCATTTACTTTTCTTATTTTCATTGAATTTATTTTCTATAATAGAAGATACCAGTTGATTTATTTGCACTTCATAATGTTTCTCTTCTGCAATCTGCGATTGGTCTCTACCCTCAACCTCAGATTTTGATCTGTGAAGAGAGGGAAACACACTTCTTTGAGCTTATTGAGTACTAGGAGGTGTACCATTCCTCTTCCCGATTCCCATTATGAGTTTTATCTAGCCTGATTGATGCATGTGGTCTCAAGAACTGGGCTTCACTTTCTGATAAATGTTCCCTAAAATGTTGTCTGGTAAATAAGCTTTCCCAGAGCATAAACAAAGTACCGGTGAAAATAGTATTAGCTTTTTAATGTCGCTAGGGTTCCATTTGCTGCACTGCAGAAGGAATAAGTGACTCTTTGGCATTACAGTATCATTCTGGATAGAATGCCGGCCAGCAGATAAAATTCTTTACTGTCAGAAAGGATCTGATTGATTTGAGGCCATTATTGCCTTGCTGACCTTGTTTGGTGTCTAATTTATTTTCAGGTAGAAGAACAGGAAAGGCAACTTAAGTTTAATATTTTCTTCTTAGAAACAGATTGCCTTGGTTATGTTCAGGCCTTTATAAATTATCATCATTATGGAAGGTAACTGCTGACTGAAATGAGCCAAACAAACTTATGGAACCTCTAAATCGTGGTTCAAATTCAGAAGCTTAAGTTGTTAATAATGATTTTCTCCTTGAAGAAGAGGAAGAGGAGGGATTAAAATGATTGAAGAACCACCTTCCTGCATTGACCACCTCCATAAGTTGACCAGTTTTCATAGACCAGATAAGCACCTCATGTGCATATCAGTACAGTACGCCTGGTTCCACATGCTGACCAGTTGGTCATAGTCCCTTGGGTGATCAGCTTAGAGATTTCCAAAATTCTTATATTGATTCTAAGTCTTTCTTTTTTCTTTTCTATCTCATGCTTCCCAGAGGCACCCTAGGCCACTGACTGAGCTACGGGCACCAAGCCAAGACAAATTATTGATAAGGCTCCAATCATGTAGAGAGCCTGCCAACATTTATGCAAATTTACTCAAAGAATGTCAGTGTCTCCTCCTTATCCTCTAACTTTGTGCACTGTGACCCTGGTCCAGCTCCTGTTCTCCTGCCAGCATCCTGTGCTTTAGCTGAACTAAACTGTGCCTTTGCTGCTTCCTCTACCTCAGGGTTTCTCAACCATGGCACTGTTAAATTTTGAGCTATGTGCTTCTTTGTGTGGGGAGCCACACTGCACATTGCAGGCATCCCTGATCTCCACCCTCTAAACACTCTAGCACCAAAAATGTCTTTACACATTACCAAGTGTCTTCTCAAAGGCACAACAGTTCCTGGCTGGAAACCATTGCTGCCCTTCGTAAACTATCAAGTTGAACCTGTCTGCATCATAGTACTTTACCTTCCAAGCTTGATCTCAAATGCTGTTTCCTTTGACCCTTGTTGCTGTTTTTCCTTCACTTATTTGTCTTGTTATCCAGTCTCTTGTTATTTCTACCCTGTTGTGGAATACCATCAACACTCACCTATATTTTTGCTTCTTTACAGTCTTCCTTCACAATTAATGGAAACATCCCTGTAGCTGTCTGAAATAGAAAATGTCACAGGCTGCATATGCTGGTATTTGTAGATTAGCATCTTTATTTCCCAGCACCACTTACAAGTTATTTCTGTGCAACATTCTGCAAAGCTCTACCTCCTCTGAGATTTCTGCCGCCTAGCTGTACCAACCATCATCTTCATTTTCTTATTACTGGCCTCTGCCAGTTCTTAGTTCACTGGAAAAGTAGCAACTCTGGACAGTTACCTGTCTCCTGCCATCATTTTAGGTGATTTCATTGTCCACAAAAATGATCAGCCCAGCACCATGACCTCCCCACTTTGTGTCCCTCCCTGTACCATGTTGGTACCAGAAAATGTACTGTTTCTAAGATTACTAATTACGTATTCTACTCTCCCATCGTCACCTCCTGTCCTTGTAGGCTGCCTGTCCAAGGGGCTTCCCCGCAGCACTCTTTGGACCTCATTGGGAGCTCCAGGCTTCTGATTATTCCTGCTGTACATAGCCATCCATCCCCTCTCAAGCCTTCTTTTTCCTCTTTATTTGTGGTCCATCATTTCTTAGGTAAACACTTTCTTGCAAACACAGTAGAACTTTTGTAATTTGACCACTCAAGGGACTGTAACAAACTGGTTCACATATGTAGATGGTCAGACGAGTAGCTAGGCCTGCTGTACTGATGTACGTGTAGCGTGTGCAGGTCTGTGAAAAGCAGGTCAGCTCAAGGAGACCATCAGCCCAGGGCAGTGGTCAGCTGATGCAGGTTCTACTGTGCATTTAACTCATTTCATTCTGCCACATTGATATCCTAATTCTGCGGTGTAAACCCTACGTCCATAGACATCTACAGAGAAACATTATAGTCGTTGAGTTGGGAAGCTGTCTTTATTTCAATTGCACATTCTAAATTCAAGCCCTCATTCATTCTTTCTCTGGTTCTGAGCTTTTCCTGCTGTACAGTGTGAATCTGAAGCCCTTCCGCTCCTGATACAAGGCTGGTGGTTCGTCTCGCTCTTGTCTCCTCCTGCCTTCCCTCTCCCTTTTCCCCGTTTCTCCCTTTTGTTACCCTTGCAGAAGAAAGCAGTGCAGGTATTTTAGCAAGATCTAACAGTTGTGCTTGCTTCACTGTGGCTCATAACAATGTATTTGTTCTGAGAAGCAGAAGATTAACTTTTCTTCAGAGGCAAATATAGACATTTCCTTCCTTCCCCTGACCTCCTCTTCCCCAGGATACTTAACAGAAATGAAAAGGGACAGTTGAGTGCTTTCTACTGTTATCAAGTAAAAAAATACCCTTTGGATAACAGAATAGATGTAAATTGGGTCATCAGATAACTGAAAACGTACACGATCTTTTACCAAGAGACAGATGTGGCATTTCGTACCAGATGGTGTTGCATGAGTTTGGTATTTTCTTCACTCCTGCTTCCTGAATACAGACGTTTTCTTAATCTGATATCTAGGATTGCAGACTGCTGACGATGGACATATGGCAATATTGTATTTTCTGCATAAGTGGGTAGAAGTTTTTGAAATCTAGCTTTGTAACCTTTTTTTTTAAATTGAGACAGTCTCACTTTGTCTCCCTGTGTAGAGTGCAGTCCTATCATAGCTCACAGCACATCTTTTCATTATTAACGGAACTCTAGAATAGAAATGCTACTTTAATACGTTTGGTGCCCTTAGATACACACCTATTACTGACTAAAAAGTAATGAGAAATTTTCCCTTTTTTAATTCTAAAATACAGTTACATGTTTTGCTTCTATTATATGTGTTTTCATGTGCTAATGTGTCCCAAATAGTGATTCTTAATCACTGAAGGATTGTTTTCGGTCGTAATTGACAGATTTATGCTGATACTTTAATTTTCACTAGTGACTTTTTCATGAGTTTAGGCTATACTGTAGACTTTTTTTTTTTTTTTTTTTTTTGAGACAGAGTCTCAAGCTGTCGCCCTTTGGTAGAGTGCCGTAGCATCATAGCTCATAGCAACCTCCAACTCTTGGGCTTAAGCGATTGCCTCAGCCTTCCAAGTAGCTGGGACTATAGGCGCCCACCACAATGCCCAGCTATTTTTTGGTTGTAGTTGTCATTGTTATTTAGCAGGCCTGGTCCAGCCTCGAACCCTCCAACTTTAGCGTATAAGGCTGGCGCCCTACTCACTGAGCTACGGGTGCCGAGCCTACTGTAGACTTTTGAATCAAGCTTTTTGCTTGGGCACCTCACCTGTCTGAGAAGGTGTGACTGCCATGTCTTTTAATCAGAATGACAACTCGTGGTATTCTCAAGCAGCACATACTGTGCCAGTGGACATGAATGAGTGCAATGGCTCATCATAGTTTTGTTTGTCATCTTTTCTTTTTATATCTAATCAAACTGTTTTAATCAATTTATATATATTATTGAACAGACTTTCATTTTTAAAAAAATTTTTAATTATTATTTTTTTAGAGACAGAGTCTCACTTTGTCACCCTCAGTAGAATGCTGTGGCATCACAGCTCATAGCAACCTCCAGCTCTTGGGCTTAGGCGATTCTCTTGCTTCAGCCTCCTGGGACTACAGGTGCCCACCACAACACCCAGCTATTTTTGTTGTTGTTGTCGTTGTTGCAGTTTGGCTGGGAGGGTTCAAACCTGCAACCTTTGGTATATGGAGCCAGCGCCCTACTCACTGAGCCACAGGCGCCACCCCCAGAATTTCATTTTTAAAATACAATGAATATATAACAAGTAGTTTGAATTGTTCCTTAGTCTAATTCAAGATAAACTAAGTCCATTTCTATCTAATATAGTTGGTTTATTATGAAATAAAGCCTATTAAAACTAAATATTCTGGACTTTAAAATTATTACATTGATGTGGTTAAGAATAATATAAAATTAACCTTCAACTTAAATAAGCTACTTAAAATGTTGTTTATCCAAGATGTTTACATTTCTCCTACTGTCCAGAATCACAGCATGCTCTTCATGTTGTGTGTGAGCGTGGAAAACAGCGTCTAAAAGGGATGTTAGCTGCGCCTCTCCACCAGTCCCCTAACACCAAGAGAGCTAAGTATTCCACTAAGTTTTCTTGTGAACTGGCCAAAATCAGGTAGAAATATGAGACTTTAGTTTTAGTTACCAGGATCTCATTTGTCTCTCTTAGCAACAAGAGCATCACTCACAGGGGTCAGGGGCTTATATTTGAGAATGCTTTTAGTATCCATTTTCTAGAAATACAAGTTAGTTAAAATATGGAATAAAATGAACTAAAATCACATGGGATGACTTATCACAAATTAAGAAATCATCTTTTTTTGGATTTTTAGAAGAATTACAGTGTTTCTGGCATGTAATGAATCTGTAACTTTTCTACTCTAGGAAAACACGTAGTTCCTGCAACACAGTGCTACTGTCAGAATTCTCGAAGACAATGTATGTTTGTATTTATTTTTTGTGGCCTTTACCTAAAATGAAATAGAATTTTGCTTCTGAAATAAACTTCTTTTAAAATGGAATAGCGTCTGTGAGCCATGACAGATTATAAAACAAAATCTGTCAGAAAGTCAGAGCAGGGGAAGGTAGAAGGTACGTTTTGATTCCTTAGAGTTGCAAGCTGTCAGCTGACTTAGCAGTGTGAAATGTTTTCCCATGGATTTAATAATGCTGATCAGTATGCTAAGTGTAAACACAGACACAGGTGTTTTCCTTAGCTTAGTTAGATCTAGCTTTAAATTTCTCTGTCTTCTTAGGCTAGAGTTAATTTTTATGAACACTCTACTGGGTAGATGAAAGAAATAAGTGGGGTCTCTTCCAAAAATGTAGAGTAGGAACTGCCAAACATAAAATAATGAGTTCTCAAAGCCTGCTGCTATCAAGTAAGTCCTTTCTCATTGCTCACAGAGCATTTCTAGTATTATCCTAAAATAAATGGTAATTTCAGTGTGCAAACTAAAGTGTTTACAGTATTTACCCAATATTTACCCATCCCAAAGGATGACTCCTAATCTATTCCATTGATCAAGAGTTTAGTTTACTTAGAGACTTAAATGAAAAACTATGTATTTAAATGACACGTGTGTTCATGTGTTATAATTACCTGTAGTTTTACTTAATACACAAAATATAAAATAGCCAAATGTTTGATGAAGTCTGTTATAATTACTTGTATTGAATAATTAACTTTGCATTTAGGGTGGCATAAAGTCACTCTTAACTATGGAAAACTTGAAGAGAACAATCCCGTAACCGGTGTAGAAAAGCTAAATTTGCCTGTTGTCTCCCAAGCATCTCTCTAATCTACCACGGACCTTCTCCTGAATTCCCAGGAGTGCTGAGCACAGGTATGGTTCCTGGGACAGGGTACTGTGCTCTACATTACACAGATGCTTCTTTAATTACTTAGGAGGTATCTAGAGACTCAGGTCCCCTGGATTACGCTGTAGTCATAAAATAAGTAGACGCATTAACAGGACATGTTAAGAGATCAGGAAACTCTCGAGACCATGTGACCTTCCTTACCTCTTTAAGCTCCAGCTGCCCTAAAGTGGCAGTGCTGTTCCTTTTCTGACTCTTCTTCTCATCCCCTCTACTAGCCAGATGAATTTGGTTTCCCAGTTCAGAATTCTGGCCCAGTGATCATTATTACCCTCCATGGCTACTGCTTTTCATACTTGGTCTCTGCTTGCGTTACCTGCCAGTTGTGAATGGGGTGCCTTGGATTAAGGTACCTGTGAGCTAGTCAGTAGCTACTTTTCTGAGAAGGGACTTGTATGGCTGGCTTATTTTTTTCATTATTTAGGTTTGAGTTGTTAGATGTTTTTCCCCAGAGGGTCCTGTAAATTCTGTCAGACCAGGGTCAAGTGATGTTCATCACTATACCTGGGAAGCACGCCAGGGAAACTGAGACTTAGTAGATACCTCAGCACAGAACACGGTGCTAGACACTCTTCATACATTACTTCATTTCATTATTTCATTTTATCTTTTTTCTATTCATGCCTGAAATTGACTTACTACAAATTGTTGTGTTATATACATTTTACAGATTGAGAAGTAGAGAGACCAAAAGCCTATAAATCACATAGCTAGTAATCAACAGAGCTGACTTTCTGATTCCAAAACCTGTGTTTTTTGCACTTTGTACCACAATGTGTAAAACTCAAGTCCTTACAATGAACTTCAGGGTTGCATATGACTTGAGCCCCCACGCCCGCCTCAGATCTGATTGTCTCCCCCCTGCCATCACCCTGCCTCAGCCACACAGACCCCTGGCTCATTCTAGCTCCTCGAGATCTTACCAGTATCACAATACCCCTCCCAAACAGACACTTCTCATCCCTTTCCCCTGCTTTATTTTTCTCTTTAGCAGGACATATTTTACTAATTTATGTGTAAAAATAAAGGAGCAAATGTTCCAGTGAGCACAGGGCCTGGCATGTATTAAGCACTTAATAAATATTCCTTAAAAAAATGGATGAAGGAATTGATGGGTATATGTATACATACGTGTCCCAATAGTGAAATAATTCCCAGTATATTAATGCATCAGAGGTAATGTATCTCAGTTCTGATTCTCACATAAGAGTGGCAGAGTAGACAGAAAACAATTCCATTACAGAATCCTTCAGCAGTCTGGCAAGGTATACACATGTATATTTCTAATATTTATCCTTATTTTCAAAATGAATCTTCAGAAGCTGTTCATACAGGTAGGTTTGATTAGCATGTACTGGCTGAACAGAATTACACCTAGTATTCATAGTACATATGTACTACTAAAAGAATTTAAAGGAACTTTAAAATCTGTGTATGCTGTAAAATTTGGACAAAACATCTCAAAGGTGATCTAAAAGATCCAAGGAAATTGTTCTTTGACCCAGAGCATCAAATATGATTTAAAGTGACATTTAAGTAAATGTAAAACATTTGTACACTAATTTTTTTCCTGAATTTCCTGGTCTCTCAAGACGAAAAGGAAAGTTAACTGTCTCATAGAATGAAGCACCCACATTCATTGAAGGAGTGTATTTGTTTATTTGGATCTCCAACTTTTTTTTTTTTAATTTATTGTTAGGAATTCATTGAGGGTACAAGAAACCAGGTTACACTGATTGCATTTGTTACGTAAAGACCCTCTTACAGTCGTGTCTTGCCCCCAAAAGCTGTGGCACACACCAAGACCCCACCCCCCATGCTCCTTCCCTCTGTCTGCTCTTCCTTTCCCCACCCCTTCCTCCTCCTTTCTCTCTCTGCTTGCCCCTTCCCCAACCCCCACCATGTCATTAATTGTCATTAATTGTCCTCATATCAAAATTGAGTACACGGGATTCATGCTTCTCCGTTCTTGTGATGCTTTACTAAGAATAATGTGTTCCACTTCCGTCCAGGTTAATACAAAGGATGTAAAGTCTCCATTATTTTTAATGGCTGAATAGTATTCCATAGTACACATATACCACAGCTTGTTAGTTAATCCATTCCTGGGTTGGTGGACATTTAGGCTGTTTCCACATTTTGGCAATTGTAAATTAAGATGCAATAAACAGTCTAGTGCAAGTGTCCTTATGATAAAAGGATTTTTTTCCTTCTGAGTAGATGCCCAGTAATGGGATTGCAGGATCAAATGGGAGGTCTAGTGTGAGTTCTTTGAGGGTTCTCCATACTTCCTTCCAAAAAGGTTATATTAGTTTGCAGTCCCACCAGCAGTGTAAAAGTGTTCCCTTCTCTCCACATGCATGCCAGCACGTGCAGTTGTGAGATTTTGTGATATGGGCCATTCTCGCTGGGGTTAGATGGTATCTCAGGATGGCTTTGATTTGCATTTCTCTAATAATTAGGGATGATGACCATTTTCTCATATGTTTGTTAGCCATTGGTCTGTCTTCTTTAGAGAAGGTTCTATTCATGACTGTTGCCCATTGATCTATGGGATTGTTGGCAGTTTTCATGTGGATTAATTTGAGTTCTCTATAGATCCTAGTTATCAAGCTTTTGTCTGATTCAAAATATGCAAATATCCTTTCCCAAAGTGTAGATTGTCGATTTGCTTTGGTTGTTGTCTCCTTAGCTGTACAGAGCTTTTCAGTTTAATTAAGTCCCATTTGTTTATTTTTGTGGTTGTTGTAATTGCCATGGTAGTCTTCTTCATGAAGTCTTTCCCCAGGCCAATATCTTCCGGTGTTTTTCCTATGCTTTCTTTGAGGATTTTTATTGTTTTATGCATTAAATTTAAGCCCTTTATCCATCTTGAATCAATTTTTGTGAGTGGAGAAAGGTGCAGGTCCAGTTTCAGTCTTTTACATGTGGATATCCAGTTCTCCCAGCACCATTTATTGAATAGGGAGTCTTTCCCCCAAGGTATGTTCTTGTTTGGTTTATCAAAGATTGGGTGATTGTGAGATGTTAGTTTCATTTTCTGGTTTTCTATTTGATTCCAAATGTCTATGTCTGTATTTTTTTGCCAGTACCATGCTGTTTTGACCACTATGGCTTTGTAGTACAGCTTAAAAATCTAATATGGTGATTCCCCCAGCTTTGTTTTTATTACTAAGAACTTCCTTAGCTATACGGGTTTTTTTCTGGTTCCATATAAAATGTAGAATCATTTTTTCCAAATCTTGAAAGTATGATGTTGGTATCTTAATAGGGATGGCATTGAATAGGTAGGTTGCTTTGAGAAGTATAGATATTTTCACAATGTTAATTTTTCCCAGTCATGAGCATGGTAAGTTCTTCCATTTGTTCATAACCGCTGCTGTTTCCTACCTTAGGCTTTCATAATTTTCCTTATAGAAGTCCTTTACCTCTTCTGTTAGGTATATTACTAGGTATTTCATTTTCTTTGAAGCCTTGGTGAAGAGAGTTCTGTCCTTAATTAGCCTCTCATCTTGGCTGCTGTTGGTGTATACAAAGGGTACTGACTTGTCGAAATCCTCAAGGTTTGTATATCAGTAAATGATTTTATTTCTCCATTAATTTTAAAGCTTAGCTTAGCAGGATATAGAATTCTGGGCTGGAAATTGTTCTGTTTAAGTAGTTTAAAGGTAGATGACCATTGTCTTCTTGCTTGGAAAATTTCATTAGGGAAGTCTGCAGTCACCCTGATGGATTTGCCCCTGTAGGTCAACTGGCGCTACTCCTGGCAGCTTGAAGAATCTTTTCTTTTGTCTTGACTTTGGACAGGTTCATCATAATGTGTCTTGGAGAAGCTAGATTAGAGTTGAGGCGACCTGGGGTCCAATATCCCTGTGAAAGGAGTGTGTCAGAATCTTTGGTGATATTTGGGAAATTTTCATTTATAGTATTCTCTAGTATGGCTTCCATTCCCCTGGGGCATTCTTCTTCCCCTTGTGGAATACATATAACTTGTATGTTTGAACGCTTCATAAAGTCCCATAATTCTGTCAGTGAACGTTCTGGTTTCTCTCTCTTCTTTTCTGCCTCTTTAACTATCTGAGTTATCTCAAGAGCTTTGTCCTCTACCTCTGAAATTCTTTCTTCTGCATGGTCTA
>CAUYRH010140782.1:0-20666 GCA_963574655.1 Perodicticus potto
CCTTGCCTCAGCCTCCCAGGGACTACAGGTGCCCACCATAATGCCTGGCTATCTCTTTTGTTGCAGTTGTCATTGTTTTAGCTGGCCCAGGCTGGGTTTGAACCTGCCAGCTTCCGTGTATGTGGCTGGCACTCTACCTGCTGAGCTACAGGCGCTGCCTGGAGGAAAATTTTTTTTTTTTAGAGATAGAGTCTCACTTTGTCACCCTCGGTAGACTGCACACAGCTCACAGCAACCTCTAGCTCTCGGGCTTAGGTGATTCTCTTGCCTTAGCCTCCCAAGTAGTTGGGACCACAGACGCCTGCCACAATGCCCGGCTATTTTTTTGTCGCAGTTTGGCCAGGGCCGGGTTTGAACCCACCACCCTCGATGTATGTGGCCACCGCCTTACTCACTGAGCCATAGGCACCTTTCGGAAAACATTTTTTTTAGTTGTAGTAAGTCTGGTCTTTGTTATTGTGACTCAAGAAATCAGGGGGCCTGGAGAGATAGTCCACAATTGGTGGTTGAAGAACTTAGTGGGATCTGTGATACTCTGAGCTCAGAGCTGGTGTGACTATGACCATTTTAGGCTATTTCACCAGTTAGTATCTTTACTGGATCTACTTTTTTCTTTCTGGAATGCTTTTCTACTCTGATGTACCAGGTTATTTTCTATTCATCATTAATAATTAGTTTAAGAGATTTTATTTAGCTTAGTTTGTGTCAAGTAGAGAAATTTGTGGTTTTATTGATTTTGGAGCCAGACCAAACTTTCTAGCTTACTTTTCTCTTTACTCTAATGGATTTTACCCTTACTTATAAAATTTTACTGTGAGTAGCAACGTAATATATCAACCCAATGTATCTAATCTTTCAGATTTAGTTAACATTTAGATGTTTTAAGTGTATTTCTTTGAAGACCCCAAAGACATATGCTGGCATTCTAGAAAAAATTTTTAAAAATAATATATTTAGATCACTATCATAATTTTTACTAGTACTATTATTAAAATACTATCTCAGAAATCAGTATGTTGATGAGATATTTGCACTCCTGTGTTTACTGCAGCACTGTTCACAATAGCCAAGATATGGAATCAACCTAATTGTCCATCCGTGGATGAATGGATAAAGAAAATATGGCATCTATAAACAATGGAATACTAGTTAACCATGAAAAATAATAAAACTGTAAATCAATTCTGTCTTATCACGGACGGGTGGGGGGGGAATAATGTAATGAAGAATAATAAAATACATGTATTTAAAAAAAAAAAGACGAAGAAAACTTAAAAAAAAAAAAGAAAAATTATAAAACTGTGTCTTAGCAACTTGAATGAATTTGGAGGACATTATGTTAGGTGAAATAAGTAGGCGCAGAAAGATAAACACTGCATGTACTCATGTGAAAGGTAGAAAAAGCTGATCTCATGGAAGTACAGAGTAGAATAGTAGTTATAGAATCTAGAAAGGGGAATGAGAGGAGACAGCCAGAGGGTGGTTAACAGATGCAAAAGTGAGCCTAGACAGGAGAAATAACTTCTAGTGCTCTATAGCAATATAGGATGATTTAATAAACAACAATTTATTATATATTTTCAAATACCTAGAAGAGATTTTTGAATATTGTCAATACAAAGAAGTAATAAATATTTGAAGTGATGGATATGCTAATTATCTTGATTTGATCACTATACATTGTATACATGTATCAAAATATCACACTATTGGGGCCAGGCGCGGTAGCTCATGCCTATAATCCCAGCACTTTGGGAGGCTGAGGTGGGTCGATTGCCTGTGCTCACAGGTTCGAGACCAGCCTGAGCCAGAGTGAGACCTCATCCCTAAAAATAGCCAGGCATTGTGGCGGGCACCTGTAGTCCCAACTACTTGGGAGGCTGAGGCATGAGAATCACTTGAGCCCAAGAGTTTGAGATTGCTGTGAGCTATAATACCATGGCACTCTACCGAGGGTGACAAAGTGAGTGTGTCTCAAAAACAAAAACAAAAACCACACTGTATCCCAAAATATGTACAATTATTGCATGCCAATTAAAAATGACAGTAATGGCTTGGTGCCAACCATGTACACCTGAGCTGGCGGCTTCAAATCCAGCCCGGGCCTGCCAAACAACAATGATGGCTGCAACCAAAAAAATGGCTGTGGCGGATGCCTGTAATCCCAGCTACTTGGGAGGTAGAGGCAGGAGACTTGCTTGAGCCCAGGAGTTGGAGGTTGCTGTGAGCTGTGATGCCAGAGCACTATCCAGGGCAACAGCTTGAGGCTCTGTCTCAAAAAATAAATAAATAAATAAATAAAATAAAAAATAAAAACATTTGTAAAAAAATAAATAAAAATAGCAGTAATTAAAAAAAATAGCTCTTCATGAAGATTTTTAAAAATGGCATTTCCTTGTACCTGTCTCTTTGAACATAATATTAAACAGTTTGTAGGCTTTGTTTGTATAGTTTTGAGTCAATGTATTTATTATATACAAGAAACATTCATTGAATCCCTGATACATTATGCTAAGTACAGGGTCTGCAAAAAACATTTTAATCCCTCCAACTGTTAGATAATTGCAAAACTTCGTCTTCCCTGAAAAGGCTCTTCGCCAGAGCAGTAACACCTTATTGGCTGTTCTACCATCCCGTCACCTCCCCTCACCGAGTCTATATATAGTCTATATAAGGTGCATTTGTCTTTTGGTCTCTCTCTTCTTTCTCTCCCCCTCTGTCCTCCCCGTGTGTGTCGTCTCTCCCTCTCTCCCTCCCACCCCCTCCCCCTCTCCTCTTCTCTCCTCCCCCATTTCTCTCTCTCTCCCCTCCTCCTTAATGTATACATTCCCGCCAATAAAGGTACAAGCCTTGGTGTTCTGTGAGGTTTATGCCCGGTCGAGTGCCCCCTTTTCACAAACAGTGGCTGTAAAGTTAGGTTTTAAACATTCTGACATCTGGTGTATGTGTGGGGTGGGGGACAAGGACAGTCCATTATCAGTAGAGATAACAGAGATGTAGATAACTGGGAGTCAACTGTTCTTGGAAACAGGCTTGTCCAGTTACTGGGAAATACCTTCATTGGGAAAAATGAAGGCACCAGTTTGCAAGTAACTTCCTATCCCAATCCCTATAATTTTTTCCCTTGCCATCCATTCAGTGCAAATAATAGCAGCTTTCTGAAAAGGATTTAGTGTAGCAGAATGACTAAGCATTGCTGTACTCTTTCCAACTTTCAGCCCATGGCGTATACTTCTGCGAGCCGTTTTTTTCCTATTCTTACACAATCTAAGGACATATTATCTTCAACCCAGGGGTGAATTATGTCTGGTATACACCAAATTTTCTTTCTTTTTCTCTCTTTTTTTAAATCAACTGACTTTAAAATCCACATGCCTATTTTCTTACTTAACAAGCATGCTATTGGTCAGGGGTCCTCAAACTACAGCCCGCGGGCCACATGAGTTGGTGTGAATTGTATTTGTTCCTGTTATGTTTTTTACTTCAAAATAAGATATGTGCAGTGTGCATAGGAATTTGTTCATAGTTTTTTTTTTTTTTGAGACAGAGCCTCAAGCTGTCACCCTGGATAGAGTGCCGTGGCATCACAGCTCACAGCAACCTCCAATTCCTGGGCTCAAGTGTGTCTCTTGCCTCCGCCTCCCAAGTAGCTGGGACTACAGGCGCCCGCCACAACACCCGGCCATTTTTTGGTTACAGCCGTCATTGTTGTTTGGCGAGCCCGGGTTGGATTCGAACCCGCCAGCTCAGGTGTACGTGGCTGGCGCCTTAGCCCGTTGAGCCACAGGCACCGAGCCCATAGTTTTTTTTTTTTTAAACTATAGTCTGGCCCTCCAGCGGTTTAAGGGACAGTGAATTGGCCCCCTGTTTAAAAAGTTTGTGGACGCCTGCTATTGGTATTTTAGATAGGACAATTTTTTTTCCTGAGCATTTTAGGACATTTAACATTCCTAGACCAAGCCACTGACTACCAGTAGTATCTGTCTATTCATGTGGCAACCAAAAGTATCTTCCCCCTCTCCACCCTGCCAAGTATTTTCAATACTCCCTATGATAGGAACCCCTGATTTTGGCCAGTATGGCCATCATGGTCTTCACTAAATAGCCCTGCTAAGTCTTCTTGCAGGCAGAGTTGGCCAGTTAAGTAGTTCTAGATTCTGAAAAAGATCTTCCTCCTTGGTAAGAGAGGTATGTGAGGAGATACTGCTTTTCCCCTCCCTTCCTTGTCTCCTAAAAAGGCTAGAAGAGGCTGTGGTGCGTGCACCTATAGAAGTACCATCTTGTGGCGCATGCCTGTTATCCTATTACTCTGGGAGGCCGAGGCAGGAGGATTGCTTGAGTTTTAACACCAGCCTGAGCAAGGACAAGACCTGGTCTCTTCCAAAAATAGAAAAAATTAGCCAGCTGGTGGCTACTCAGGAGGGTGGGGCCGGAGGATGTCTTGAGCCCAGGAGTGTGAGGTTACAGTGAGCTATGACAACACTACTGCACTGTAGATGGGGTGACAGAGTGAGATTCTTTCACACACACAAAAAATCAACACCATCTTGTGACCATGAGGCAACAAGTTGGAAAACCAAAGTAGGCTGCCAGAATGCAGAAACAAGAATGGAAAGTCCCTAGTTTCTGGATGACATTATTAAGCTTCCAACTTTACTCAGGGACTGCTGGTTGTTGGGCTATTTATTAAGTAAAACAGAAATGTCCTTATATTTAAAACCACCATCCACCAGGATTCCTGTTACCTACAGTTAAGTGCTTTCTAACTTACACAGAGAGGAAGGGCATTTGTTTACATGATAAGCAAGTAAAAGAAAATGGAAAGGTGCCAACAAAGCTAGGTTTTCCTGTGACATTTTGCTATATTATTGTTTTTACATTATATCATCATGTTCATAGCCCTCATTGTTTGACAGTATGACAAAGTGAAAATTTAAAACCATATTCACTTACAGAACATAAAACTTTCGTAAGACAGACCTAGGGACATTAAAGATATAAGAATCTTATTTTCAGAACTCTTCAAAATACTATTCTGTTTACCTCTTGGTAATTATGGTCATTAACCTTATGTCTGCAATAGGGTAAGATACTGTCTGGTAGAACACTCAGTGAAATTTCTTTTTTTTTTTTTTTTTTTTAGAAAAGCTCTCAGGCTAGGAGCAGTGGCTCATGCCTATAATCCTAGCACTCTGGGAGGTTGAGCCTGGTGGATTGTTTGAGCTCAAGTGTTTAAGACCAGCCTGAGCAAGAATAAGACGCCATCTCTACTAAAAATAGGAAAACTCGCCAGGCATGGTGGTGTATACCTATAGTCCCTGCTACTTGGGATGGCTGAGGCAAGAGAATCACTCAAGCCTAAGAATTGAGGTTACTGTGAGTATCACAGCACTCTTCCCAGGAAACAGAGTGAGACTGTCTCAAAAAAAAAAAAAAAAAAAAAAAAAGGCAGCACCTGTGGCTCAGCGTGTAGGGCGCCGGCCCCATATACTGAGGGTGGCGGGTTCAAACCCGGCCCTGGCCAAACTGCATCAAAAAATAGCTGGGCGTTGTGGCAGACGCCTGTAGTCCCAGCTACTTGGGAAGCTGAGGCAAGAGAATCGCCTAAGCCCAGGAGTTGGAGGTTGCTGTGAGCTGTGACTCCACAGCACTCTACCGAGGGTGATAAAACAAAGACTCTGTCTCCCAAAAAGAAAAAAAAGAAAAAAGAAGAGATCTCAGTCACCCAACCGGAGTGAGGGTCCAGTGAGGGTCCATAGCTCATACAGCCTTGAACTCCTGAATTCAAGCCTCCCTCCCACCTCAGCCTCCTAAATAGGTCTACAGGTGTACACCATAACACATGATTGATTTTTAAAGTTTTTTTTTTTTTTTAAAGACAGAATCTTACTTTGTCACCCTCGGTAGAGTGCTGTGGCTTTACAGCTCACAGCAACCACCAGCTCTTGGACTTAGGCGATTCTCTTGCCTCAGCCTCCCGAGTAGCTGGGACTACAGGCGTTTGCCACAACACCCAACTATTTTTTTTTTTGCATTTTGGCTGGAGGTGGGTTCTAACCTGCCACCCTCGGTATATGGGGCTGGCGCCCTACTCACTAAGCCACAGACACTGCCCAATTTTTAAAGTATTTTTTATAGAGATGGGGTCTTGCTCTGTTGCCCAGCCTGCCAGTCAAACTCCTGGACTCAAGCAGCCCTCCCCCCTCAGCCTGCCAAAATGCCAGGATTACAGGCATAAGCCAATACGCCCAGTTTCTTCTAATTTTTATTTTATTTTATTTTTTTTGTAGAGACAGAGTCTTACTTTATCGCCCTCGATAGAGTAGTAGAGTGCCGTGGCGTCACACAGCTCACAGAAACCTCCAACTCCTGGGCTTACACGATTCTCTTGCCTCAGCCTCCCGAGTAGCTGGGACTACAGGCGCCTGCCACAATGCCTGGCTATTTTTCTGTTTTGCAGTTCGGCCGAGGCTGGGTTTGAACCCACCACCTTCGGTATATGGGGCCCTACTGGATGAGCCACAGGCGCCGCCCTCTTCTAATTTTTAAAAATGGTGGTTCTCTGTTCCCCACAAATTAAAAACCTAATAGCTCAGGACACAGTCCATTCAAAAAGCTACGTGCTTGGGATGGCGACTGTGGCTCATCCAGTAGGGCGCCGGCCCCATATACCGAAGGTGGTGGGTTCAAACCCGACCCCGCCAAACTGCAAAACAGAAAAATAGCCGAGCGTTGTGGCGGGCGCCTGTAGTCCCAGCTACTTGGGAGGCTGAGGCAAGAGAGTTGCCTAAGCCCAGGAGTTGGAGGTTGCTGTGAGCTGTGTGACACCAGGGCACTCTACTGAGGGCGATAAAGTGAGACTCCGTCTCTACAAAAAGAAAGAAAAAACTACATTCCTATTTACAAATTACAAATTTGTACTCTTTTTTTTTTTGAGGCTGAGTGTCACTGTTGCCCTCGGTAAAGTGCTGTGGCATTATAGCTTACAGTAACCTCAAACTCTTGGGCTTAAGCGATTCTCTTGCATCAGCCTCTCAAGTTGCTGGGACTACAGATGCCTTGGCTACACTAGCCACAATGCTTCGCTGTTTTTAGAGGCAGCGTCTCACTCTGGCTCAGGCTGGGCTTGAACTCCTGAATTCAGACGATCTGCCAGCCTTGGCCTCCCAGAGTGCTGGTATTACAGGTGTAAGGCACTGCGTCCAGCCCAGATTTGTACTTCTGCTAGAGGGTAGTATGGGCATTACGCAATTGTTCTACTATTGACTATGTTATTTGCCTGCCAGGCTTAATTTGTTGCTCTTTTCTCCTCTTATTTATTTATGTGTTTATCTAGTTAATGTGCTCTCTCATTAGCTTTTATTAACCTCCTAAATATTTTCCCCTGTCCCACTTATCTGTGTCCCAGAGCCACTTGCCTGTCCAGGTCTTCACTTCTCACGGACTAACACGATCGCCTCCTAATTGATCATTTGCTACCCACCTTTGCTTCCTATCAAAACCATCTTCCACACAGCAAGACCTTTCTAAACCCAATTCTGCAAGATTTCTACTTCTGGGAAAATGGAGTAGACATACTTTTCCATGTTCCTTTCACTGAGTACAATTAATAAACCTGGACATGATTTATAAAACAATCACAAGAAGACTGAAAGGTGGAAAGAAGGAGACACACTGACTAAAGACCTCAGGACCTGAAGACTGACACAGGAATTAATTTTCTGGGTTTTCTTTTTGCCTCTTTTCTCTCAGAAGCCAGCAATCTGGAAACACCAAGAAGCACAGATAAAAAATGCCCCCCATGAAAGCCTGCTCCCTGTAATCAAAGAACCAGGAAAGGAAGCAGCCTATCAAGACAAAATCTTAGACAATAACAGCTCTACTTAAGCCAGACACAAGAGAAAAATCTGTGACCCCGTCCCATCTTCTCCATCAGAGGCTTCTGATGAAAACACTGACACGTGATGTGGTTAACCAGGAGAGACACCAGGGTAGGATTATTTTGCAGTCTGGGCACATTGTCTTGCAATTGCTTGGTCACTTGGCCAGCAAAGTGTGAAACAGGAATTTCTTTCTTGTACTCTGGAAAAGAGCACCACCTAGTGATGAAACAAAAGCAAAACTTCTAAATGCTATGCCTCTGCACTTGATGGTCAAAGTCAAGTCCATGTGGGTTCTTAGAAGTTCACTATCTAGGCTCTGCCTGGGCGGGTGGTTGGGGGTGTGCAATCAGAAGGGACCGATGAAGCCCAAATGGAATGTGCTAGTCCGTTCCAGGTCAGAGCCAGGCTCATTGCTGTAGGAGGGAAAAGTCATTATGAGACATGCTATCTAATATGGGACTCAGCAAAATCCAAGGTTGCTGGGTCTCTGGAGAGCAAAAAGAATAGGGGATGAGGGATAGGCAGAGAGAGAGATGAGAAATGATGTTTCTTTGGTCCTCACAACCAGACATCTAGGGAAGTGAGGGCTTTGATGGGACAGCAGAGGCACAGACAGGTTAGATGGCAGCACAGGTTAAGAGATAAAGCCTCAGCTCAGATGAAGTTAAGCTGATTTTCAGAGTCTACTCTCAGAAAAACAGGCTTTCCGTAGGAACATATGCAAAGGCAGGAACCTTTAGCAACATAATGGTACAACTACAGAGAATGTGACTTAATGTATGTTTAATCTCATCAGACTGATAGGATAAAAGTAAGTATCCCTACTTGGGGTATCCTTATTTTTTGCCTATAGACCCTTGAACTGAATATTAAGTTTTCTTCTCAGTAGGAGAAACCTTAGACATAGGGAAAGGGGATTTTGTTCTTGTTCCCTAGGAAATAAATGAGAGAAAAGAAAACATTTAATACAATCAAACAATCCAGTGAACTTGAGGATTGCTAGCGCCCCTGACAGAGGAACAGCCAAATGGCAGAAGGGCATCTCTGGAGAGCAGGTGAGCCAAAGGAGACTGAAGTGCTCAAGGCCACAGTCTTCCTTCCAAACACGCTATACTACAGTGTGAGGCAAACATGTTTCCAGAGGTGCAATCTCTGCAGGGCTCAGCAGTGAGGGCGTATAGGAGGGGGACTGTATGAAGCATCAGCTGGTTATATTCCGAGTAGGACAGCAGGACCCCATGTGGAAGCCTAGGACACAGAGATGAGGATCAGGCTCCCAGAAGAGGGTACTACAAGGACTAAAAGGTGTGAGGGCCTTAAACATTGAACAGAGGAAATGAACAAGTTATACAGGATTAATGTCAGCAGATAAGTATGTGTCTGTTCATAGGAATCTTACTACAAAGCATAGAAAAGATAATATACATTCATTACAAATTTTAAGGGTAAACCACGGCCTGACTTTGGCCTAGGTATTTTTCTAAAATCCATTAAGATTCAAGGCTTTAGCCTTGGCTTTTTGAAAGCCAGAGTCAAGTGCTCACTTCCGTGTCATTTGGGCCATCCCTGACCTTGTGCTGGATGAATAATTGTATAACAGCATGGGTCACTATCATATTCAACCAGAGGAACAACGTAAGTCACATGAGCAAGGCATACCATTCGGATTTTTTTTTATTTTTTTATTTTTTTTACCATTCTGATTTTTTTTGGGCAGTTTTTGGCCGGGGCCAGGTTTGAACCTGCCACCTCCAGTATATAGGGCCGGTGCCCTACTCCTTTGAGCCACAGGTGCCACCCCATTCAGATTATTTTTAATATCTGGAGAGAAGATAGATGTAGTATGGGTTGAAGAAATTTTATGTTCTGGCTCGGCACCTGTAGCTCAGCGGCTAGGCCTCCAGCCACGTACACCAGAGCTGGCTGGTTCGAATCTCACCCGGTCTTGCCAAACAAAGACAACTACAACCAAAAAGTAGCCAGGCATTGAGGCAGGCGCCTGTAGTGCCAGCTACTTGGGAGGCTGAGGCAAGAGAATTGCTTAAACCGAAGCGTTTGAGGTTGCTGTGAGCAGTGACGACACAGCACTCTACCCAGGGCAACAGCTTGAGACTTGTCTCAAAAAAAAAAAAAAAAAGAAAGAAAATCTTATGTTCTATATTCATTGAAATTAGTTGAAGTGTAAATGTATTTATTATGTAAGAACTTTAAAATCTCTAAATCTGGTGGTGCCTATGGCTCAAAGGAGTAGGGCACTGGCCCTATATGCTGGAGGTGGCGGTTCTAACCCAGCCCCAGCCAAAAACAAAAAAAAAACAAAAAAAAAAAAAAAATTAAATCTCTAAATCTATCCCTCTTATTCTGTTTAATGTCATTATTTAAATTATTAGTATTTTTTTAGACAGAGTCTCACTTTGTTACCTTTGATAGAGTGCCGTGGCATTACAGCTCATAGCAACCTCAAACTCTTGGGCTCAAGTGATCCTCCTTTCTCAGCCTCCCAAGTAGCCGATGACTATAGGTACTCCCACAATGCCCACCTATTTTTTAAAGATGGGTCTCCAACTCCTGAGCTCAAGTAACCCACCCACCTCAGCCACCATGCCCAGCCCCACATTATTTAAATTCTTTGTTTTTTTTTGAGATAGAGTCTCACTATGTCACCCTCAGTAGAGTGTTGTGGCATCACATCTCATAGCAACCTCCCAAGTAACCTCAGCCTCCCAAGTAATTGGGACTATAGGCACCCGCCACAATGTCCAGCTATTTTTTTTTTTTTTTTTGCAGTTGTCATTGTTGTTTAGCTGGCCCGGGCTGGGTTTGAACCTGCCAGCACCAGTGCATATGGCTGACACCCTAACAACTGAGCTATGGCGCCAAGCCTATTTAAATTCTTTTTTTTTTTTTTGGTTTAAAAATTGTATTACTCTTCAAAATTACCTGTAGTTCTTTATTTTTTTCTTTTAATTATTTTTTATTAAATCCTAACTTTGTACATTGATGCATTTATGCAGTTCAGGGTACTGCTTCAATATACAATGTGAAATGCTTACATCGAACTAAGTAACACATCCATCACAATTATACTCATTTCTCAATAGTTTTGAAATGTACCATTGCATCATGAACATTGGGTGAGGTCCCCCCAGATGCCCTCCTTCCCCCTCTCCTCTTCCCTTCTACTTTCTGGACTATAGTTATGTTTTGCCATTCGTATGAGTGTATAGATGATTATATATTGATTTCATAGTAGTATTGAGTACATTGGATACTTTTTTTCCCATTCTTGAGCTACTTTACTAAGAAGGATATGTTTCAGCTCCATCCAGGTAAACATAAAACATGTGAAGTCTCCATCTTTTTTATGGCTGCATAGTATTCCATGGTGTACATATACCACAATTTGTTAATCCATTCATGGGTCGATGGGCAATTAGGCTGTTTCCATGTCTTGGCTATTATGAATTGGGCTGCAATAAACATTCTGGTGCAAACGTCTTTGTTGTAAAATAATATTTTTTTTTATTAAATCATAGCTGTGTACATTAATGCAATCATAGGGTACAATGTGTTGGTTTTATATACAATTTGAAATATTTTCATCAAACTGGTTAGGTTTCATGGCATTTTCTGAGTTATTGTGTTCAGACATTTATACCTGTACCCTTCTAAGAAGCACCATAGGTGTGGACCCACCTATTATTCTCCCTCCACCCATTCTCCCTCCTTCCTTCCTCTCCCTTGCCCCTTTCTTCATATTCTTGTGCTGTAATTGGGATATAGCTTTCATATGAAAGCTATAAATTAGTTTCATAGTTGAGCTGAATATATTGGATACTTTTTCTTCCATTCTTGAGATACTTTGCTAAGAAGAATATGTTCCAGCTCCATCCATGGAAACATGAAAGGGGTAAAGTCTCCATCTTTCTTTAAGGCTGCATAGTATTCCATGGTGTACATGTACCACAATTTATTAATCCATTCGTGGGTTGATGGGCACTTGGGCTTCTTCCATGACTTAGCAATTATGAATTGGGCTGCAATAAACACTCTGGTACAGATGTCTTTGTCCTAATGTGATTTTTGGTCTTCTGTGTATATACCTAGAAGGACTTATAGGATAGAATGGCAGGTCTATTTTTATTTATTTTATGTTCTGTTCTGTTCTGTTCTGTTCTGTTCTGTTCTGTTATTTTTGAGACAGAGCCTCAAGCCGTCACCCTGGATAGAGTGCTGTAGCATCACAGCTCACAGCAACCTCCAATTCCTGGGCTCAAGCGAGTCTCTTGTCTCCGCCTCCCAAGTAGCTGGGACTACAGGCGTCCGCCACAATGCCCGGCCATTTTTTGGTTGCAGCCATCATTGTTGTTTGGCAGGCCCAGGCTGGATTCGAACCCGCCAGCTTAGGTGTACATGGCTGGCACCTTAGCCCGCTGAGCCACAGGCGCCGAGCCAGCAGGTCTATTTTTAGATGTCTAAGTATTCTCCAAACATCCTTCCAAAAGGAATACATTAGTTTGCATTCCCACCAACAATGTAGAAGTGCTCCCTTTTCTCCACATCCACGCCAGCATCTCTGGTTTTGGGATTTTGTTATGTGGGCTAATCTTACTGGAGTTAGATGATATCTCAAAGTAGTTTTGATTTGCATTTCTCTGATGATAAAGGATGGTGAGCATTTTTTCATGTGCCTATAGGCAGTGCGCCTGTCTTCCCCATTCTCTTTTTATAGGCAACCCACCAAGCCCCCTTCTCCTGCAGGAAGCAACCTGAGAGATCCCAGGCCCATCATCCGCCTCCTTATTATAGATTAGGAAGTCAAGAATGATAGCGTCAAGTTACTGACCCACCCAGGAAGGATCCCTTTCCTGGAAAGCATGTCCCTCCCAGGAAATAGTGAATGGACCAATCCAGACCTCCCTAACCTTGTTCCACCTACCTGCCCAGGTAAAGCTATGGACATACCAATCCTGGCTGCCCTAACCCTTGAAGTCCCTGCCCACCATAGCCCACGTGTGGATTTCTCCCAAGTCAGGAATCTCACCTCACCTGCATGCCCAGGTGGAATTAAAGCCACTTTAATTGCACGAATTGGATCTCTGTCTTCCTTTTGTCTTGCATCTTGGAATGATTTTGTCCTTGGGTCCGGAACTTTTCACCTTCTAAGCCTATTTTCTTGAGTGTTCTGATCATGAAAGGGTGCTGGATATTATCAAAAGCTTTTTCTGCATCAATTGAGAGAATCATGTAGTCTTTGTTTTTTATTTTATTTATGTGATGTATTATATTTGTGGATTTAAGTATGTTGAAACAGCCTTGTAACCCTGGGATAAAACCAACTTGATCATGGTGTATAATTTTTTTGATGTGTTGTTGAATTCTGTTTGCTAGGATCTTATTGAATATTTTTGCATCAATATTTATTAAAGATATTGGTCTATAGTTTTCTTTTTTTTGTTGGGTCTTTTCCTGGCTTGGGGATCAGGGTGATATTTGCTTCATAGAATGTATTGGGAAGTATTCCTTCCTTTTCTATATTTTGGAAAAGGTTATGTAATATAGGTACTAGTTCCTCTTTGAAGGTTTGGTAGAATTCTGGTGTGAAACCATCTGGTCCCAGACTTTTCTTTTTTTTGGGAGATTTTGTATTATTGTTGCTATTTCAGTGATTGTGATATAGGTCTATTCAGCGTTTCTAATTCTATGTCTAACCTCAGCAAATTTAAAAGAATAGAAATTATTCCTCGTATCTTCTTGGACCATCGCGGTATAAAAATTGAAATCAATAGCGACAGGAATCTTCATACTCAGACAAAGACATGGAAACTAAATAACCTTATGCTGAATGATAGCTGGGTCAAAGACAAGATTAAGAAGGAAATCACCGGCTTGGCGCCTGTGGCTCAACGGGCTAAGGCGCCAGCCACGTACACCTAAGCTGGCAGGTTCGAATCCAGCCCAGGCCCGCCAAACAACAATGACGGCTGCAACCAGAAAGTGGCCGGGCGCTGTGGCGGGCGCCTGTGGTCCCAGCTGCTTGGGAGGCGGAGGCAGGGGACTCACTCGAGCCCAGGAATTGGAGGTTGCTGTGAGCTGTAATGCCACAGCATTCTATCCAGGGTGACAGCTTGAGGCTCTGTCTCAAAAAAAAAAAGAAGGAAATCACCAAATTTTTGGAACAAAATGATACTGAAGACACAAATTATCAAAACCTGTGGGATACTGCAAAGACAGTCCTTAGAGGGAAATTCATAGCATTAGAATCTTCCTTAAGAAAACAGAAAGAGAAGAAGTTAACAACTTAATGGGACATCTCAAGTAACTGGAAAAGGAAAAACATTTCAACCCCAAACCCAGCAGAAGAAAGGAAATAACCAAGATTAGGGCAGAATTAAATGAAATTGAAAACAAAAGAATCATTCAGAAGATCAACAAAACAAAAAGTTGTTTTTTTGAAAAGATCAATAAAATTGACAAACCTTTGGCTAATCTAACGAGAAACAGAAAAGTAAAAACTCTAATATCATCAATCAGAAATGATAAAGGAGAAATAACAGACACCTCAGAAATCCAAAAAAAATCTTCAGTGATTACTACAAAAAACTCTATTCTCAGAAATACGAAAATCTGATGGAAATGGACCAATACCTGGAACCATGCCACCTTCCTAGACTCAGCCAGAAAGAGTTAGAAATGCTATTTGCATTATTCTTTTTTTTTTTTTTTTTTTTTTTCCTGTAGAGACAGAGTTTCACTTTATCACCTGCAGTAGAGTGCCATGGTGTCACACAGCTCACAGCAACCTCCAGCTCCTGAGCTTAGGCAATTCTGTTGCCTCAGCCTCCTCTGTAGGTGGGACTACAGGCACCTGCCACAATGCCTGACTGTTTTTCTGTTTTGCAGTTCCGCTGAGGCTGGGTTTGAACCCTCCACCTTTGGTATATGGGACCAGTGCCCTCCTCACTGAGCCACAGGCGCTGCCCTATTTGCATTATTCTTAATGAAATAGACCTCTTTACAGAGTGGCAAAGATGGAGAACAGCTGACAACAGCCTTAGACTCAGTTCTTTTCTTGGTAGGAAAATTGGGTGGTAGAACTCTAAGGTCTGTTTTTTTGTTTGTTTTGAGACAGGGTCTTGTTCTGTTGCCCAGGCTAGAATGCATTGGCCCCATCATAACTCATTTGCAACCTTAAACTCCTGGGCTCAAGCAATCCTCCTGCCTCAGCCTTCCAGGTAGGTAGGACTACAGGCATGCATCACCATGCTTGGCTAATTTTTTTATTGTTTTTTACAGACAGGGTCTTGTTCTTGGACAAGCTGATCTCAAACTCCTGACCTCAAGTGATCCTCCTTCCTGAGCCTCCCAAAGTGCTGGTGTTATAAGTGTGAGCCACCATGCTGGGCCTCTAAGGTCTTTCTACCTATCAACTGACCAAAAGAAAACTAGATATAATTTGCATACAAAAAATGACACTCAGCTCAGTACCCATAGTCCAGTGGTTAGGGCACCGTCCACATACACTGAGGTTGGCGGGTTTGAACCTGGCCTGGGCCTGCTAAACAACAGTGACAACTGCAACCAAAAAATAGCCAGGCGTTGTGGCGGGTGCCTGTAGTCCCAGGTACTTGGGAGGCTGAGGCAAGAGAATCACTTAAGTGTAAGAGTTTGTGGTGATTGTGAGCTGTGACACCCTGGCACTCTACTGAGGGCACATAGTGAGACTCTGTCTCAAAAGAAGAGTAATGAGACAACATTAAGTTTGGATAAGGCAAACCTTTGCCTTTCATTTTCACTTTTATTTTGCTATCAAACTCTGACATTTCCATTGTTTGAGGTTTACTTCATTAAGTTGTATTTTGTATTTAGAAGTGGACTGGAGGCTTCAGTTTCTTCTCTTAACCAGAGGGGATTAAATGAGGGGCTACCTAAATGCATTGAACACCATATGCTATTTGAGTGTTTAAGGAGAGGCTAAGTGGATAAACAACAACAAACCACCCTCAAATCACAACTTGGTAAGAGCTAAAACAAAAATAAATACATAAATATCACCCAGTGGTTATGAGCACAGCCACCTGGGTTTAAGTCCTATCTCTGTGTCTTAGTTTCTTTACCTGCAAAGTAGCAGTGATAATGCCAGCCATAGGCATCTTAAGAGCTTGGCACATGGCTTTTATTATGCATTTCACCTATATATTCTTTGAAGGCAACTCATTATTTATTTGTTGGTGAATGAGTGGATAAATAAATAAATGAAATTATAAAAGTCCTTTACCTGAACTTGGAGAGATGAGTAGTGAGTTGACCTTATTGAATATAGAAGTGATATTCTACATACTTTGACACTAAATTAAGTTCAGTTAATCCTGAACTCCACTCTTCCCTGTCTGTTCTGCATAATTTAAACATTTACTTTCTCAGAAATAGGATTCTTAAATTAGGATTAATTTTGTGGATATTTGTTTTAGAACATGAGTTTTCTAAATGAATGATTATGACTAAGGATACTTGAATATGATAACTTGAATAATTTATGTGTTAGGGCTCCTAGAGTATAAAGTTTATGCCCAAAATATTTTTGGAAAGAGGAAATTGGTTGAAACTGCTAGATTTTTAAAAAGATACATGAATTTGTTCTTTTTGTAGTTCATAAGCGTGATGATTGGGTTTTCATGCACGTACGTGAGATATGCCTCCCACAAATCTTGGTATGGTGGGGGCACATTACCTGACATTACCTTGTTACGATGTCTGTCATTTAAAAAATAAATAAATAAAAAGATACACAATATTTAATTCTTTCATCTCAAATATTTAATTCTTTCTTTTTATGGTTTTCCAGAGAATGAAGATACAGAAAATACTAAGTTGACTTCTGGCTCTGATTCAGAACCCTGTTCCTCACCTCACAGGTAGGGACAAGCAACTGCTTTGGATAAAATGCTTCCAGAGGTTTTGTCTTACGAGATAAGGAATTGGTTAAAGAAGTATGCAGTCACTTTAAGAGGGAAGACAGATTGAAGGCTACATAGTTTTGTCATTAGTCAACCTTCAAGTGTTTTAGGAGCAGTGTCAGATTTATTTCAAGTTACAAATTTTTCTTTCACTTTCAGAGAATAAAACCCTAACTAATAGACTAGTGTAATGCCCTCATTTATCTTCTCCTGAATACCATATTCAAGTGTTCAGACATTTGAAGTAGATGTAAGAGAATATGTGTTTAGTTTTTACACATGAAATGTGCATAATCACACAATTGGAGGTGTTTTTTTACTATGTAATTTTTTTTTTTTGAGACAGAGCCTCAAGCTGTTGCCCTGGGTAGGGTGCTGTGGCATCACAGCTCACAGTAACTGCCAACTCTAGGGCTCAAGCGATTCTCCTGCCTCCATCTCCGAAGTAGCTGGGACTATAGGCGCCTGCCACAATGCCCGGCTATTTTTTGGTTGTAGCTGTCATTGTTGTTTGGCTGCCCGGGCTGGATTTGAACCCTCCAGCTCAGGTATGTGGCTGGCGCCTTAGCTGCTTGAGCCACAGGGGCTGGGCCCACTATGTAATTTTTCAGATTAAACCATTATATGATGATCTTTAGGATTTTATTTTTAATTTTCTTCTCTGTCCATCTCATCCACCTACCATCATTGATATCAGACTGTAAAACAGAAAGGGAAGAGTTGTACCAAGCCTAGAATGAATGGAAGCCATGAAACATTAGTGGAATAATTAATGAAAAGCTGTATTTTGGAGAACTCAGATAGTGGTTTTGTAGTGCAAACTGATCAGTTTATGGTACAGTTTTGTCCCGTACAACTTATAATTTCCATGCCCCATACAAAATTGATGGCTAGAGGATCAGGGTATTTAATGTGTTACTTCTTGAGTTCTATTTAGAAGTTTTTTCTCTTACTTTTGTGTATGAAATAATTCATATGATTAATACAATTAGAATATAGTTAATAATGTAATAGTTACTCTTCATTGAATGTTTCTCTATAATAATAAAAATAAAGTATCTACTTTAGGGGGTTTTGTTTTGTTTTTGAGATGAGGTCTCACTATGCTGCCCAGGCTCGTCTTGAACTTCTAGGCACAAGTGATTCTCTGACCTCAGCCTCCCAAGTAGCTGGGGCTATAGGCATATGTGTGTTTTTTTTCCTCTTCTCTTTTTTGAAAAAATTGCTTTTATCAAGATATTTCTGTGTGCTAAATAGTGTACTAGATGTTAAAACGCATTGTCTCATTTAATCCTCATAACAACTCTAATAAGTATACGCACTCTTTTTTTTTTTTTTTTTTTTTTTTTTTAATAGAGACAGAGTCTCACTTTATCCCCCTCGGTAGGGTGTCGTGGTGTCACACAGCTCACAGCAATCTCCAACTCCTGGGCTTAGGCGATTATTCTCTTGCCTCAGACTCCCGAGTAGTTGGGACGACAGGCGCCCGCTACAATGCCAGGCTATTTTTCTGTTTTTTTTTTTTTTTTTTTTTTTGTAGTTTGGCCGAGGCTGTGTTTGAACCCGCCACCTTCGGTATATGGGGCCAGCGCCCTACTCGATGAGCCACAAGCGTCGCCCTGTACTCTTTTTTCTTTTTTTAAGAAAAGAAAAATGGGCTTGGCTCCTGTGGCTCAAACGGCTAAGGTGCCAGACACTTACATCTGAGCTGGTGGGTTCGAATCCAGCCCGAGCCTGCTGTACAACAATGACGGCTGCAACCAAAAAATAGCTGGGCATTGTGGTGGGCACCTGTAGTCCTAGCCACTTGGGAGGCAAGGGCAGGAGAATCACTTGAACCCAGGAGTTAGACATTGCTGTGAGCTGTGACGCCATGGCACTCTACCCAGGGTGACAGCTTAGGGCTCTGTCTCAAAAAAAAAGAAAAGAAAAGAAAAATGAGACAGTGAATTCAATAATTTGCCCAAGTTCACATAACTTAAGGTTTACTCCACTCTAGCAATAGAAGGTATTGAGTTCTATGCTTAGAGCTAAGTTATTATCTACAGACTCATTTTAGAAGGCACAGGGTTTGATTATTTGAGATACTTCATATTCTTATCAAGTCCCTAAGGAGAATTCCTTTCCATTTTTCCTGCCACTATCTCTTTCCTGTACTTGTTATTTTAAAGAATCTTGTAATCTTTGAGGGATAAGTTTTGGCACAGAATCATTTTATCCTCCTAAGAGTAAATGATTTCCTTTCTTTTTCTTTTTTTTTTTTTTTTGAGTAAGAAACGTAGACTATGCTTAGACAAAAGTTTTTATTTTTTTTTAATCTAGTGAGTGAAAAAAACCTAGCAAATGTGACTCTTTTTTTTTTTTTTTTTGCAGTTTTTGGCTGGGGCTGGGTTTGAACCCACCACCTCAGGCATATGGGGCAGGCATCCTACACCTTTGAGCCACAGGTGCCATGCAAATGTGACTCTTAAAGCTTAGTGCTTATGTTTTGTTTCTGTTGGAAATGCAAATGATACAACTTTCTATCTTTTCTAGCTGGCCAGCCTCCTGCTCTTTAGGATGGCCTCCCTGCTTCAGGTCAGCACAAACCAGAAGGCTTTTTTTATTGAGACAGAGCCTCAAGCTGTCACCCTGGATGGAGTGCTGTGGCATCACAGTTCACAGCAACCTCCAATTCCTGGGCTCAAACGAGTCTCTTGCCTCCGCCTCCCAAGTAGCTGGGACTACAAGCGCCCACCACAACTCCTGGCCATTTTTTGGTTGCAGCCATCATTGTTGTTTGGCGGCCCAGGCTGGATTCGAACCCGCCAGTTCAGGTGTACATGGCTGGCGCCTTGGCCCATTGAGCCACAGGCACCGAGCCAAACCAGAAGGCTTTAAGTGGAAGTTTTTTCTTTACATGGCTTCAAGTGATTAACAATTTATCTTTCCAAAATATCCTCTCCAGAGCATAAAATGCTAATATGAATATTAAATTTATGTGGCTACTGCATATCCTGTTTAAAATGTTTTTAATTGTTAAACATTTTTTATTTCAGATTAATAGGAGGGTATAAATGATTAGGTTACAATGTTTGCATTTGTTAGGTAAGGTCCCCGTTGTAGTTGTGTCCTGCACCCAGGAGGTGTGCCGTATACCCTTACTATTATGCCCATTAGTTGACAGCAAACCAATCTCCCTCCATTTTCCCCCTTCTTCCAATTTGAATTGAATTGAGTTTTTATCTTGTGTGGGTGTGTATTACTTTGTCTACTGGCTTCATATTAGTATTGAGTACTTTGAATACTTGCTTTTCAATTCTTATGATACTTTAATAAGAGGAATGTTTTTAAAATTTTTTTTTTTTGGTTTCACTTTTTTTTTTTTTTATTGTTGGGGATTCATTGAGGGTACAAGAAACCAGGTTACACTGATTGCATTTGTTAGGTAAAGTCCCCCTTACAATCGTGTTTTGTTTCCAAAAGGTGTGGCACACACCAAGACCCCACCCCCCTTGCTCCTTCCCTCTCTCTGCTCTTCCTTTCCCCACACCCTCATTCTTTCTCTCTCTGCTCTCCCCTTCCCTCACCCCCACCATGTCATTAATTGTCATTAATTGTCCTCATATCAAAATAGAGTACATGGGATTCATGCTTCTCCATTCTTGTAATGCTTTACTAAGAATAATATGTTCCACTTCCATCCAGGTTAATACAAAGGCTGTAAAGTCTCCATTTTTTTTAATGGCTGAATAATATTCCATAGTGTACATATACCACAGTTTGTTAATCCATTCCTGGGTTGGTGGGCATTTAGGCTGTTTCCACATTTTGGCGATTGTAAATT
>CAUYRH010140783.1:0-14465 GCA_963574655.1 Perodicticus potto
ACTGACTGTACAAAAAAAAAATTTTTTTTTTTTTTGAGACATAGCCTCAAGCTGTCACCCTGGATAGAGTGCTGTGGCATCACAGCTCACAGCAACCTCCAACTCCTGGGCTCAAGCGAGTCTCCTGCCTCCGCCTCCCAAGTAGCTGGGACTACAGGCGCCCACCACAATGCCCGGCCATTTTTTGGTTGCAGCCATCATTGTTGTTTGGCGGGCCTGGTCTGGATTCGAACCCGCCAGCTCAGGTGTACGTGGCTGGCACCTTAGCCATTGAGCCACAGGCGCCGAGCCTACAAAAAAATTTTTAAATAGCCAGGTGTGGTAGTGTGTCCAGCTACTGATTGTGCCACTGCACTACAGCATGGGCCACAAAGTGAGACCTGTCTCTTGAAAAAAAATTATATTGATCATACATAATTTTTGTTAAATTTTCTCCTAAACATTAATATATCTCATTGATATTGTAAGTTCTCAATTTATACTATATTTTATGTTTAGCTATTGTTTGCATATTCTGTATATACCTAATGAGTTTTCTTAAACCTCGTTTTCATTTCTGTCAAATGGCACTGGCCAGTACTTCCAAAACAATGTAACATAGCATTGGTGGGATGCGCTGCTATCCTTCTAGTGTTTCAGAATCAGTGTTCCTCTATCTACTTTCCTCCTACAGAAGGAGCAAAAGATGCCAGAAAGACCTCCCTATTAGGAGTTACTGAGGCTGAAGGGTTTGAATGTCTTTCCCCAAAGGACACAAGAGCAGAAAAGAATGCCTCCCATTTCCAAGCTGGAGCTAGTGTTCACCTGCGGTAACAGGTGACTTCTTGGCAATTAGCTCTCAGTCAAAGCTGCTTGAAGTGTTAGTCAGTTACGTGTGTCCTAAACTACCTTCCTTCATAGCACTGAGACCAGTGATAAAGGCAAACATATTGAGAAAGCTGTTCCTCTGTAAACTTCACCTTCTAAATCTCAGACAAGCTTCTCCTTGGTGAGTTGGCAGGTGACCTCGTTCGTCCCTTTTCCCCACACCGTGATGTGTGTATGGTTGAGGGTCCCAGTGAGGAGCAGCATTGCTTTAGTTCATGTCCTCTGAGAAGCAGATACCAACATGGGATTACCTATGTGAGGACTTTATTACGGGAAATGCCTATGGAGAAAACAGAAGGAGCTGGAAAAGCTGAGGGAGCCATCAGACTGTGATGCAGCTCAGACTCCACTGAAGGACAGGGGAAGGAAGTATGGTAGAAGTGTTCTGCTGCAGGCCATCTTAAGGAAGATTTGGCAAGGCTGACATCAAGAGGCATCACATACCTCCCAGTAGTGGGCCCATCTTCATATCCTTGCTGGACTCAGGCACAGGAGGGTGCTGTTTCTTTTTCTTTATTTTTTTGAAGACAGAATCTCACTTTGTTGCCCTCAGTAGAGTGCTGTAGTGTCATAGCTCACAGCAACCTCAAACTCTTGGGCTCCCAGGATTCTCTTGCCTCAGCCTCCTGAGTAGCTGGGTTTATAGGCACCTGCCACAACACCTGGCTATTTTTTAGAGACCAGGTCTGGCTCTGGCTCTGGCTCTGGCCTGGCTTAGGCTGGTCTTGAACCTGTGAGCTCAGGCAGTCTACCCTCCTTGGCCTCCCAGAGTGCTAGGATTACGGTCGTGAGCCACCGCACCTGGCCTAAGGGTGCTATTTAATACCTGGAAAATGTGGCCTCTGCATAAATATGGGTGACAGATTTTAGAGCATGGCGGTTGGGACTCTCAGTCATTTAGGCCCCTGGACTTGGAGGCAGATTCTCATGGCTACTTTCGGGAGGTCTCTTTGCTGCTGCCATTAGGCTGTTACAGTTAAAAAAAAAAAAAAAGTGGGAGGCAAAGTCCATTCAGCAGTACTTAAAATCTAAGGACCTGAACTAAGTCCTTCTGTAGTTGACCCTTTTGTACAGACAGGTAGTGTATCAGGAAAAACATTGAGTATGGTAAGCCTGCATTTCTATCCTGGCTCTGCTTTGGTGGTTATACAATCTCTTTGAGCCTATTGCCTCATCTCTACAATGAAGGTAATAGAAGGCCTAACTCCAAGCTGTCTACAGCATATACTGTGTATGCAGATGTGTAGCATAAAACCCAGATAGTGCTCCTTAATAACCATTAGCCCCTCTCCCATCATTCCCTCTTCCCTCACAGAGTAAAGGTTCGGGAGAAGGCTAGCTTTGCTTCCCCACATCCATATAGTTACTATATGTCGTCGACAGCCTGTTGGTTGCCCACTGGGGAACTGGCCACAGTCAGCATTTAATTTAGCCATCTTCCTTCCACACCTCCGCACAGGGCTGGGTTGTCAGTGTGAACGCAGGAGAAGGCACATTCATTTGGTCCCAACTGAATTAGCCAGGCCAGTCTGCAGCCAGGAAGTCACGTGATGCTTTCCCAGACCAAATATAAATTATTTTTAGATTATTTGCTGCTTGGCATTAACCATACCACAGCTCCCTCTTATTAGAGCACATCAGAGAAAATTGGCTGCCGCCAATGAATGGATTTGCCAGGGCTGGGCCTCTGTGTTCTCATTTGTGAGAAGAGTGATGGAAATTGACCATGATTCCCAGCCCTGGCAGCATGTTGAAATCACTCAGGGAGTTTTCAAACATCCTTCTTCCCTGTGCCTCAAGCCTATTATTAAAATACATCAGAATCTCTAGGTGGGATCTAGGTAGCAGTAGTTTTTTTTTTTTTTTTTTTTTTTTTTTTGGGCGAGCCTCAAGCTGTCACCCCGGATAAAGTGCCATGGCATCACAGCTCACAGCAACCTCCAATTCCTGGGCTCAAGCGAGTCTCTTGCCTCTGCCTCCCAAGTAGCTGGGATTACAGGCGCCAGCCACATCGCCAGGCCATTTTTTGGTTGCAGCCATCATTGTTGTTTGGCGGGCCCAGGATGGATTCGAACCCGCCAGGTCAGGTGTACGTGGCTGGTGCTTAGCCCATTGAGCCACAGGCGCGGAGCCGGCAGCAGTAGTTTTTAAAGCTCCCCAGGTGATTTCATTGTGCAGTCCAGTTCAATGACCGTGACAATGATTTCAAAGCATCCTTCCATCTCTCATTCCAGGGACAGTAACCTTGAAGAGAGTACAGTCTACTTCTAATTTAATTCATTAAAATAGAAATTATAAGAATGGCTATTCCAGCAATTTTATAATTTTATATTCTTCTTAAATTCCATATTCTCAATCTTTGGTGTCTTGGTCCCTCGGCATTTAGACTCATAATTAATACATAATACATAAATATTTGTTTATGTATTATGTATTAATACTTAAACATACATCTGTCACAATCCCTTGTTTTCACTTGTATGTATAATATGTGGCAGGTATACATGTCACAGAATTGGTTGCCTTTGCTTCTATAAGAGAAGTTAACTCTTGAATGCCATTTCCATTTAGTATTTAAGTGTACAGCCGAATGAATTTTTACATATCTATGCCTCCAAGTAACCACCACCCAGATCAAGGTACAGAACACTGCCAACAATCCAGAAGGCTCCCTCATGCCCTCTCCACTCAGCCCTTCCATCCCTCAGAGGTCAACACTCTTCCTACTTCTATCACCAGAGGTTAAAACTAAAGTCTTTTGAGTAAGTCCTTAGTCTAATGTTTCTCACTCCTCTCCCCTGTTTTCTTCTCTGAGTTCGTCATTGGAGGGTCTTATTCTCATCCTGCCATCAGGAGAGAGATCTGTTTCAAGCATGGTTGGTTTAAAATGAATTAATGTGTAACCAATCTTCCCAAAACATAGTGGTTAATCTAGGCCTTTGCTCTCTCTCACATTTTTGTGGGTGGACTGGGCTCCCTGGGTTTTACTTATCTCACTTGAACTCTACTGTGCAGCTTCGATCAATTGGTAGCTGAAGCTGGGTCACCTAGAGGACAGCACTGGGTGGGAAGATCTGAGTTGCCTTCTTCACTCTGAGAAAATGAAAATGAGCTCAGGCTAAGAGTGTAAAAAATCTGCCCAGCCATTCATCAGGCTGGAATAAACTAGGGATAAAGCCAGATGCAAAGTTAGCGGAACAATTTTTTCATCCAAGAGCAGCTGTAAATGGCCACCAATTGCGTTTATTATTCACTAAAAAGCTTTTTTTTGTAAAATCATAGATTATGTGAAGCTTTCATCGGTAAGAATAACATTTTTCATTTTTACCTGGAAGAGCTGAGCCAAACCCTCAAGATGCAGAGGGTTTCTGGACACAGCATTTTACTTCTATCATAGCTTTCTAATATCCAAGGAAACAGGACTCTGGGGTCCCCTTCACAGTCCAGACCTGATGCTAAACCTGTTACGTGGAACCTGCCTTGCTTTGAGGCTATCAACAATTGGGTTCCATACTAAAAATCACTAAATTACATAGTCTAAAAATGTGGCTTTTGTGGTATGTGAATTTGTGATCTATGGAATATGGCATCTCATTTTTATTTTATTTATTTATTTATTTATTATTTTTTCAACTTAGTTGCCCAGGCTAGAGTGCCATGGCGTCAGCCTAGCTCACAGCAACCTCACACTCTTGGACTCAAGTGATCGCCTCCCAAATAGCTGGGACTACCACCAGTGCTCACTACAACGCCCAGCTAATTTTTGTATTTTTTAAATAGAGACTCAGTCTTGGTCTTGCTTAGGCTGGTCTCAAACCTTTGAGCTCAAAGGATCCTCCTGACTGTTCCCGGCAGGAGTCCTCAAAGTATGGCCCACAGGGCACATGCGGCCTGCCAAGGACATTTATCCAGCCTGCCGAGTGTTTTTGCCACTGCTGCCTGTCCTGCTTAGCAGCCAACTCATCCCAGGCCGCAGTGCACATGTGTGGAATGTGCGCTGCACTCTCCAACTCCCCTCCTTCTCTCTGTCTCTCGACTCCTCCTCTCAGTCTCGGGTGAGACTGAGACTTGTGATTGGACAAGTCACGAGCTTGCCTGTGCAGAGCCTGCTGCTGCCTGAGGACCGAGGTAAGAACAAGTTAGGAATTTTTTTGTTTTTTTGAAGTTAGGAGGTCTTTTTTATTATTATTATTTTGTAGTTAGTAGGGCCTTTTTTTTTTTTTTTTTAGAGATAGAGTCTTACTTTATCACCCTCCATAGAGTGCCATGGTCTCACACAGCTCACAGCAACCTCCAACTCCCGGGCTCAGGCGATTCTCTTGCCTCAGCCTCCTGAGTAGCTGGGACCACAGGCACCCACCACAACACCCAGCTATTTTTCTGTTTTGCAGTTCAGCCAAGGCCAGGTTTGAACCCACCACCTTCAGTATATGGGGCCGGTGCCCTACTCGATGAACCACAGGCGCCACCCTTAGTAGGGCCTTTTTTTGAGGTTAAGGGGAGCCTTTTTTTCCTGAAGTTAGGAAGTCTTTTTTTTTTTGCAGATGGGGGCCCCATTTTTTTTCATTTTAAATATTGTATTTGTATTTATTCCCTTTTTTCATTTTTATTTTTTTGCAGTTTTTGGCTGGGGCTGGGTTTGAACCCACAACCTCTGATATATGGGGCCGGCGCCCTACTCCTTTGAGCCATAGGTGCCGCCCCCATTTTGTTGTTTTACTTCAAAATAAGATATATGAAGGGTGCATAGGAATTTGTACATAGTTTTTTTGTTGTTTTTTTTTTGAGACAGAGCCTCAAGCTGTCACCCTGGGTACAGTGCCATGGCATCACAGCTCACAGCAACCTCCAACTCCTGGGCTCAAGCGACTCTACTGCCTCTACCTCAACCCACCATTCTTCTTGAACCCCCTTCTCATCTACATAATGAAAATAATTCCAATGTTTTGAATGAAAATTATTAGACACTTAATGTCACTTCACAGGGATTCCTTGATGACCTCAATTTACAAAATGATTCTCAATTCAAAAACAGAAAAACTCAGCTTTATATCCTGCCTGAATTCTACCTTTCCCCCAAATCCTATACTATCTCTACTTTACCTGTGTGTGGCCAGTGGCTCCATGGTTCTTCTGAGGTATGGTAACCCTTGTTTCAGAGGGTCAACAAACCTGACTTTGTCAGGCTTCAGGTTTGTTCCAAACAGCCTTAAGCTGATTGGCCTAGGACACCGCAGCACCTCGGTGCTCCTCCACATGTCCTTCTCCGTGCATGGTGTCTCCTGCCCATTTAGAGCTTCTCCATGTGGATTATCTAAAGAACAGCAGTGATAAAGTGAAAACGAAATAGATTGTAAAATTTCTATATAATTCCACTTCTGTTGAATCACTGTTATGTGCCAGGCACTTTTCTAACCCCGTGTGTGGCAAAATGTGAGCCTGCAGATGGCTCATCTGGGAAAAAACACTAGACACAGTTCCTATCCTGGAACAGCTGACAGGGCCGCCAGACAAACTGTAGGTTGAGACTTGATTCAATGAGACTGACAAAGAAGAGGATGCAGGGGAGATGGTGCTTCTCAAATTGCAGAAGATATGAGGGGGGCTTCTTAGGGACATAGTATTCAGAACCCTGAGCAGTTACCACCTGAGGGATAAACCTAGCACCTGAGTCATAAGAACACATGGCACTGTGCCTGACCACATGGAGTCTGTTCTTTAAAGTCATGGCAACATGGAATTCAGCACAATGGGAGGTGGAGGTAATGAGTCCCAATTTGGAAGAGAAAGTACTCACCAAAGACTGAGACTTGGACTTTAGGGTCTTAAGTTTGAAAATGTCTTCTAAATAGATATTTTAATTCATCTCAATTCTATCATTAAATTATTATCCAATAAAGGCTTGCATTTTTTTTTTGAGACAGAGTCTCACTCTGTTGCCCCAGTCTAGAGTGGTGGTGTCAGCCTAGCTCACAGCATCCTCAAATTAGGTGATCCTCCTGCCTCAGTTCCTGAGTAGCTGGGTCTACAGTCACCTGCAACACCCAATGAATTTTTCTATTTTTAGTAGACACAGGGTCTCACTTTTGCTCAGACTGGTCTTGAACTCCAGAGCTCAAGGGATCTTCCTGCCTCAGCCTCCCAAAGTGCTACGATTACAAGCATGTGCCACTGCGCCTAGCCTTTGCTTTCATCTTTTAAGATTTCATATTTTAAAGACAATTTTAGGTTCACTGCAAAATTGAGAAGAAAGTACAGAGATAGCCCTTATACTTCCCACCCCTGCACATGCATAGCCTTTCTATCAACAGCATTATTTTTTAAAAGCCAGAAGTTATTTTATATACAAATAGGTACTAGCTGGCTGGAGAGAGAGAGGTCACCAACAAAAAATGATGGTATATAATGGCATTTTCTTTTTCTTTCCTGGAAATATATTTAAAATTGTACATTAGAACTAACAAGTGAGGGTTATTTGAGTACAAACCATGTCAGCTTTCTTGGGCAGTGTGACTCAACTGGAGCAATAGGGTCAAGAATGATCCAGAGAAAAGTAAAAAAAAATGGCTGTTTATGAAACCAACTGCTAATATAAATAGAAATGCCTTTAGCACATGTTATTTCCAGGAATCTCCCAGACTGACTGAAATAGGGCAGAATAAAAATGGAAAATTACTTCAGAAGTTCTTTTGCATATTAGATACTACCACTTATCAGTTGCCTTGAGTTTGTGAGCTTCTTGATTAAAGTACTGTTTGGATTCAAACTGAACGTAAGGGAGGAATTGTGAAGGAAATTTGGAGTATGTAAGAAAAAAGAAGTAATGAGATATGTCTGTTTTTAAGTTGCATCAATTCAAAATGTTTTTTAATTTGCAAACTGCAGGCCTTCTCTAAGGAGCCTCAATTCCGAGAATTTGTACCAATTAAGTGAAATACAGTTGAAAACAAAAACCTATAAAAACAGAGCTATATATGCTTTCAGGATGGATATGATGTTTAAAGGGAGAGGAGGAACATAGGAAGAAGATAATAAACCTGAAGAAAGTAGCCACAAAATGGAATTTTCCTGGGAAGCTGTAAGTTTGTCCAAATATCCCTGCTAAAAATGGCCACCTAGATTTGTATGTCCCAATAATTCAATCTTATAGGTACATTCATTTTGCTTGCTTAATCCTTAGACCAGTGGTTCTCAAAGTGTGGCTCATGGACCACCAGCAGCAGCGGCATCACCTGGAAACAATGAAGAAATGGAAATCCCATCAAGTACGCTGGCATGCACCAGTAGTCCCAGTTACTGAGGCTGAGGCAGGAAGATAGCTTGAGCTCAGGAGTTTGAGACCAGCCTGTGTGATATAACAAGACCCCCATCTCAAAAAAAAAAAAAATATCCTCTCCAAACTCCCAGACTTTCTGATTTAGAAACTCAGAATCTGTGTTTTAACACACCCTCTGGGTGATCTGATGCATGCTAAGGTTAGACCTATCTGCTTACCTACAGGTTCTTGTGTTTTTAGTTTAGGGTATCTACAAAAGAAAACTTAGCTTGTTTTTCTTCTGTCCAGATTTAGGTGGATATTTGGCCTCATTTCTGAAGCACAGGCTGTCTGAAGGATAGGAGAGAGGGTTTTGAGTGTGAGTTTGTTCTGGAATATGACGGCATGCAAATTGCAGGAAGATGTGCTGAGTTGAAGAGGACGAGGCCATGTGCCCCTGCAGGTCCAGGGGGCTGGCGGAGAGGATGCTAGGACCCATTTGCATAAGGAACCAGGGAGCCTTATGAAAAGAAAGTTACTCTAAGGATAGAGAACATTGCTATGCACCAGCTTACCTCTGTTAGAGCAGAGGCATGGGAGATGGTGGTGGTTTTGAAATACATCTGCAGGCTCCTTGGTGCTCCTCTCTTCATGTGATGCTGCTTGACTCTCCTCTCGAGTGTGGCTGGGGAGAAGTGATTTGTCTCTAGTGATAGGGTGTCGCTTCAGGAGCAGGTCATCAAAAGGCACTCTGGTGCTTTCCTTTTTCTTGCTCTTGAATCACTTGCTCTTGGGGAAGCCAGTCTTCATGTCCTGAAGAGCCTCATGAAGCACTATCAGGAAGCCTGTGTGGCAAGGAACTGAGATTTCTTAAGATCTTCCAGCCCCAGCCAAGGCTTCATATAACTGCAGAGACAGAGCCAACTGCACCCTCCTGCATCCTGACCCAGACCGCCTGTCTCTACCCTCTGTCCTCTCATCACCCATACCTGCCTTAGAGCACACAGTTTTAGTCTGCTTTTTAAAAAGCGCGTTGTAAATGCTCACTTTGACAGCACATATACTAAAATTGGAACGATACAGAGAAGATTTTCACGGCCCCTGCGCAAGGATGACATGCAAATTCGTGAAGCTTTCCATATTTTTAAAAAGTGCTTTGTAAGAGGTTTGTAGTTTTCTGTGGGACGAATGATAAAATAAAGTGAGATGTAAGATTTTACCCAAAGGGGATAACTCAATTAGGATAGTGCTTTGGCTTGGCTTATGTTGCAGGAAAAGTTGAAATTTTGGCTGCTTTGAAGGGATGTAAGACACCAAGGGCATAAGAAATAACAAGTAACTAATAATTTAGATAATAAATTGAAAGTTTTGAGCTCTTAAATAAATTTATGTATATCTCTCTTTCACAGATTTTGGACTATATGTCAAGCAGGAATCATGCAGCTTTCATTGTCGATTTTAGATATGAACCAACTCTTTCATTTTCAAGCTTTAGAAAGTCTAACCCAGTCTATCAAAATTTCAATCTCTCATCCAATTCAAATTACAACAGATGTTAAGTGCTGATATCTAAAGAGTGGCAGTGACTGACTCTGTGTGCTCAATGCCAGGTAGCCTGAAACCAGATCTGTTACCTGTGCCTGGCTCAGTAGTAAGGAAGATGTTCTTAAGGTGTCCGCTCTGAGCAGCCTTCTTTCTCCTCAGGGTAGGACAGGGCTAAAAGGAGTTAGGAGCCTTCCTCCTCCCTCCGCCCTCTCCCCTCTATGGGGTCCATCAGTAAGGGGGAACAGCATTCTTTAAGTACTCTCTCTGTGTCACCGACTTTCCACATGGTCATTCCTTTGATCCTCACAGAACCCAGGGGCCTCAGTTTGCAAACAAGGAAACAAAATCTCAGATGGGCTTTGCAACTAGCCCATGATCACACAGTCAGGAAACAAATGGACTTGAATCCAGGTCCTTTTGACCCTAAAGTTCTTCCCTAGGTAAGACTAATTAAGCTGGTGTTATGGGCTGAATTGTGTCCTCTCCAGTTTCATATGCTGAAGCCTTAATCCCCAATACCTCAGACATGACTGTAGTTGGAGATAGGATATTTAAGAGGTGGTTAGGTTAAGATGAGGATATTAGGGTGAACTCTAATTCAATCTGACTGTTGTCCTTTTAAGAAGAGAAGATTTGGACACACAAAAAGACCAGCTATACACATGTGCTTAGAGGTAAGACCACCTGAGGACACAGTAAGAGGGTGGCCAGAGAAGAGGCCAATTCTACCAGCACCTTTGTCTGGGACTTCCCAGCCTCCAGAACTGGGAGAAATAAATTTCTGTTGTTTAAGCCACCCAGCCTGTGCTACTTTATTATGGCAACCCTAGCAGCACTGGGCTAATGCATTTTCCAGGCAGTGTGCGGAGAATCACAGACTGTAATTGAGGTCAAGTCAGCATCTTCCCATCTGAAGACTTATTTTTCAGTGGGTTGATGACCTGGCATTTCCTGAAGCCAGAGTGAGGGCAAACAGCTTCTTTCATTCTAGACCAGGTAGCATTCCTGATGTGGGAGGTATTCGATACGTTGCGGAGAGAGACTGGGGGAGGCAGGTGGATGTCAAGGAACTCACCCAGCTGCCAACTCATAGAAAGGGCCCAGAAATCTCATGTTTATGGGCCATACTTTGTTGGTCAAGGCACCTTCCATGGGTCATTTCATTTAAAGTTAAGACCTCTGCAGCTGTAAGCTCATGGTTCCCTTGGCAAGAGGCACCTCTGTTCTGAGACTTTATAAAGGAAAGCTTGACCCAGGCTGAATTATTTTTAAAGTTCTAGATATATGCAGTATATTTTTGTCTATCTTGCATCTACCATGCAAATTAACTCAATTCATTCAATGCTTACTGGATCCTACTGTGTATTAGATTTGGCAGTTAGAGGAATAAAGAAATGAATCAGCACGGGCTTTATGCTTAAGGAGTTAATATCTACTCAAGAGAAATAAACACACAACTCAATAACTACTGCTGCAAACTGAATGTTTTTACACCTCTTTATATGTTAAAACTTAATCCCTAGGGTGAAGGCATTTGAAGGCAGAGTCTTTGGGAGGCAATAAGGTCATAAGGTTGGAGCCCTCATGAATATGATTAGTGCCCTTGTAAAAGAGATCCTAGAGATCTTTTGTCCTTTCTAGCATGTGAAGACTCAGCAAAAAGATAGCCATCTATAAACCAGGAAATGGGTTCTTACCATTTACCAAGTCTTCCAGCATCTTGATCTTGGACTTTCCAGCCTCCATGACTGTGAGAAACAAATTTCTATTGTTTACAAGCCATCTAGTCTATGATATTCTGTTTTAGCAGCCCAAAGGACTAAGACAACTATATTGCCAGGTTGGCACAGACTAGAGCTACAGTTACATTTATACATTGTCATAGTTTATTTTGTGTTGCTATAAGGAATACCTGAGGATAGGTAGTTTATAAAGAAAAGAGATTTGGTTCATGGTTCTTCAGACTATACAAGATGCATGGAGCCACCCTCTGCTCAGCTTCTAATGAAGGCTCCAGACTGCTTCTATTCATGGTGGGAGGCCAAGGGGAGCCAGCATATGCAGAGATCTCATGGCAAGAAAGGAAGCAAGGGTGGGTGAGGAGGAGGTGCCAGGCTCTTTTTTACAGCCAGGGCTCATGGAGAACTAGCAGAGTGAGAACTCACTCCCTTGCAACAAGGAGGCATTAATCTATTTATGTCCCCTATGACCCAAATACCCTCTAACATTGGTATCAAATTTCAACCTAAGATTTGGAGAGGACAAACATCCAAGCTATAACACACTTAAACATACATACTCATTCATGTTTCTAAATAGATCACTCCTGCCGTATGGCAGCACAATCTGTAAGGCGTTTTAGATGCTGTATAGCTGATCCATACTATTGAAGAGAAGGTCACTCTCCCCACGATTCCATCTTTTGTGGATGGGCCACCCCCATCCAAATCTATGCCCTCATGCCCTACAAGAAAAAAGGAGGTTTAAGTCTGATTGGTCAGAACGCAGGATATTCATTGGGCCATTTTACTTGAAGGTAAGGGTCACCCTATTGTAATGATCAGTGTGGCCTGGGCCATGTTTCTTTCACCTGTGCACATGGTCAAGAGGATTCCTAATGGCTGCTCACCCAGGTCTGGACTCTGTGCTACCTCCCCCTTCCTGGAGAGGAGATAGACAAGAGCTCACAGAGAGGCTAGATGTCTCAGATTCCAGAGGGGGGAAGTAGGCAACCCGGTGCGGCCTCCAGGCCTAACCCACATGCCCAAACCCAACTTTTTAAATTATTACCACAATTAACAGGAGTCCTCCCATTTCCACTGGGCTGCTACAGCCTGTAAGGAGCTCTCCTAGTCAGAAGTCCTAAGGAGAGACGGGGGGAGGGCTGAGCCCTGAGATCTGGATAGTCCTCCTCCAAGGAGCCTCAGCTTAATCTCTGATGCTTTATCAGAACCCCAGAAAAGGATATTATCTCCATTAAACTACAAAGAGTTTCCTCAGCTAGTGAGGGGCCGAGCCAGGATTCAAACCAGGTACTGTCTACTTTAAGTCATGATGCTATTGCCACCAGGCATGTTGCCCTCCAGTTTCCCAGGATGAAAAGTGGAGAACACACCAGGAAAGGTCCCAGAGAGAACACTTCCCTCCTGACAAAGGCTCTACAGAGGAGGTGACATTTAAACTTGGGAGAACTAGGAGGGTTTGGACATGAAGGGTTAGGGACAGGTGGGTGAAGAGCAGGGATTCCAGAATAGGCTGTCAGGCCTGGGAAAAAGCAGCATGGACTGTCCCTGCTGGTAACTCCTAGCAGGAGCAGAACCTGGAGTACAATGAGCCCAAATAAAATGTCCCCCTGTCAACTCAAATTGGAAAGTGACCTTTGGATATTCTGGGTCACCAGAACCTGCCTGCGGCCTACCAGCTAAGCGTAGCCTATTCTGTGTCCCCCCAAGGACTCCCAGCCAGGAGGCTCACTGCTGGCCCCAAAGGCATGATCACGCCCACTCTGTGCCCTGGGCCGGCTCCTCATTTCCCTACTGTGCTCAGTCTGGGACTGAGTAATGTGTAAAAACAGGGGTGTCCAATCTCTTTTCTCTCTGCTGTACATATGACGAGGAAGAGTTGTCTTGGGTCACACATTAAATACATGAACACTAAAGAAAGTTGATTAGCAAAAAAAAAGTCCACATGTGCTTTTTGCATATCTAACACCACAGATAAACAAAAAAAGTCCTCACAAAAATCATCATGCTGCCTGTGTGTAGTGGGTGAACACCCCTGCTTTCGGGTATGTGGGCTGGCTTTGCCCTGGGCATTACCTAAATTGCCTTTTTCAACCACTGTCTTCACATCTGTAACACAGAGATAATAACACCTACCTTGCAAAGTTGCTGTGAGGCAAAAGAAATAACACCTGTACCAGTATAATGGGTAGTTAATGAATGTCGGATGGAGTTAGTACTTTCTTTTTTTTTCAATGCATACTTTTATTGTTTATTTAACAGATCATGGACTTTGTCTCCCTACTTTCAACTGGAATTCATCTTATTTCCACGCTGGGTAGTGAAACAGTGACAAAGCTAATCAGAATAAGCTACTTCAAAAAGAGAACTAAGCTAACTAACACAACTCACTTTCTTTTAACAGGCCAAATATAAACATTTGCACTCTAGAATGCACAATGGTTTAGTCACTAAGAAATTCAAACAGGATCTTGAAGAATATAGGCAAATCCAGGGTACAGTAAAGATGAGTTGAGATGTTGTGCAACTGTTTATAAGTTCCTGGCACTGCATCTCTTGGATAACAGCTAAATCTTGATGTGAAGGAGGTTTCAGCTAATGCCAAGTAGAGATGCAGAAAACACTAAGTTGACTTAGCAGCTGTGCACAGGAACCAAAAGGCAGTAAAGTACTAAATATTGCTGAGGGCATCCAGCCCAGGAAGGACTTTACCTTTCAGGAGCTCTAAACTGGCACCACCCCCAGTGCTCACATGGCTGACTTTATCCTCTGTGTTCCATTTGGCACAGCAAGTGGCAGTGTCTCCACCACCTATGATGGTGATGCAGCCCCTAGAAGTGGCTTTCACGACCTCATCCATGAGGGCTTTGGTTCCCCGGGCAAAAGCTTCCCATTCAAATACCCCTACAGGTCCTTTCCATACAATCTGCTTAGCCCGAGAGACAGCTTCAGCATACTTCTTGCTGCTTTCAGGACCACAGTCCAAGCCCATCCAGCCATCAGGTATGCCAGAATCCACAGTGGCTTGGCCAGTCATGGCATTCTTATCAAACTTG
>CAUYRH010140784.1:0-25017 GCA_963574655.1 Perodicticus potto
TTTGGAACAGAATAGAGAACCAAGAGATGAATCCAGCTACTTACTGTTACTTGATCTTTGACAAGCCAATCAAAAACATTCAGTGGGGAAAAGACTCCCTATTTAAGAAATGGTGCTGGGTGAACTGGCTGGCAACCTGTAGAAAACTAAAACTGGACCCACACCTCTCACCATTAACTAAGGTAGACTCTCCCTGGATTAAAGATTTAAACGTAAGACATGAAACTATCAAAATATTAGAAGAAAGTCCAGGGGAAACTCTTGAAGGAATTGGCTTGGGTGAATATTTTATGAGGAGGACTCCCCACACAATTGAAGCAGTATCAAAAATATACTACTGAGACCTGATCAAACTAAAAAGCTTCTGTACAGCTAAGAACATAGTCAGTATAGCAAGCAGACAACCCTCAGAATGGGAGAAACTATTTGCAAGTTATGCCTCCAACAAAGGTTTAATAACCAGAATCCACAGAGAACTCAAACATATTAGCAAGAAAAGAACAAGTGATCTCATCTCAGGGTGGGCAAAAGACTTAAAGAGAGACTTCTCTAAAGAAGACAGGCACACGAAAAAATGCTCACCATCCTTAATCATCAGAGAAATGCAAATTAAAACTACTTTGAGATACCACCTAACTCCAGTAAGATTAGCCCACATGACAAAATCCCCAAACCAGAGATGTTGGCATGAATGTGGAGAAAAGGGAACACTTCTACACTGCTGGTGAGAATGCACACTAATACATTCCTTTTGGAAGGATGTTTGGAGAATACTTAGAGATCTAAAAATAGACCTGCCATTCGATCCTATAATTCCTTTACTAGGTATATACAGAAGACCAAAAATCATATTATAACAAAGACATCTGTACCAGAATGTTCATTGCAGCCCAATTCATAATAGCCCAAGTGGTTTTTGGTTTCTGACACTGTTGCACTTTGGTTATTTTTTAGGTGCTACTGGCATTGAAGACCGTCTGCAAGAAGGAGTCCCTGAATCTATAGAAGCCCTCCACAAAGCCGGGATCAAGGTCTGGATGCTGACGGGGGACAAGCAGGAGACAGCTATCAACATAGCTTATGCCTGCAAACTGCTAGAGCCAGATGACAAGCTCTTTATCCTCAACACCCAAAGTAAAGTATGTGTCATGAGATTGAACCAGTCTTTCTGTTTTTTCAATGTTGGTGGAGCATTTGGAATTTGGTATAGAAGGAGAGAAATAACTACTAGCTTCTTAATTTATTCTGCCCAGCAACCTGTCTTGTGTTTGGGAAGGTGCTACAGTTCTTCTAAAAGCTTGGTGGAAGACTACCCTGGTTCAGAGGAATAGCCACTCAATAAAGGCATTAGAAGAAAGTTTCCTTTTTTTCTTTTTATTTGCTTTTCTTTTAGAGTCAGAGTCTCACTTTGTCGCCCTTGGTGGAATACCATGGCTTCATGGCTCATAGCAACCTCCAAATCCTGGGCTTAGGCCATTCTCTTGTCTCAGCCTCCTGAGTAACTGGAACTACAGGCACCCGCACAACACCCAGCTATTTTTTTGTTGCAGTTCGGCCAGGGCCGGATTTGAACCCGTCACCCTTGGTATGTGGGACCAGCACCCTACCCACTGAGCCACAGACCACATTGGGTTACCAAGGATTTGACAAGATTTAGCCCCAGATGAGAAAATATGTTAAGCCCTAAAACAGGAATCCACTTTCCCTTCTTCCCCAAGATGAAGTTATCATTTCTATTGAAACCAGGTGAATAAATTAATACTTTTTGTTTCATGAAGTTCTAAAAATAGACATTCATGATAAACATGCCCCCTAGTGGTAATTCTTACACAGAGCTCCTGAAAACACCGAAAGTTTGAAGAAATATTGGGGGGGAGAAAGAGGAAATGTTTTTTAAGGAAGAAGGAATTTAAGAAGCATAGACCTAGATTATTTTTTTTTCAATTTTGCCTCCCACTAAATTCTAACAGCAACATTCTAATGAGCTAAATAAGCATTTTCTTTTTCTAAGAAAATGCCTAATACAGTGATGCCTCCATGGTTATATGTATTATTGATTTTGCTGGGCACACCTTCCTCCTTCTCTGGTTGGCAATCACACTTAATCATTTGTAACCATCCCAGCAGTTTGCCTTCCCCGAGATCTTCTGGAGCTTTTCTTCAAGATTACATCACAAGCCCTCATCATGGCTGCCAGGCTTGGTTAGTGTGTTTTTATGGTTAGTATCCAGTGAGGCAGAACATTTTAAGTAAAGAGAGTTTTCTTTGTTCAATGGAAAGTGGGTTCTCCTGTACAGAAGCCCAGTGACTCATAACCATAACTATCAGCCAGCACCTAATACCAGGAGAAGCATAAGAAAATGCTTTGACATTTTAGTCACTAAAAAAGGATGTGGCCTAGCTTGAGTTCTTTGAGAGTTCTCCATACTTCCTTCCAAAAAGGTTGTATCAGTTTGCAGTCCCATCAGCAGTGTAAAAGTCTTCCCTTCTCTCCACATCCACACCAGCATCTGCACTTTTGAGATTTTCTGATGTGGGCCATTCTCACTGGAGTTAGATGGTATCTCATATACATATTTTTTGATTGAGTAATAAAATTTCTAAGACTTATCCCCAGGAAATAAAGATATGCACACAAATTTAGCCATAAAGCTAAAATTTAAGAACAACATAACTAAATCGTAACAACTAAAGAAACTAACCTGTGCTGAGCACTTTGTCTACAAGTTCTCTCCCTTAAGACACTAAATGACCTTTTAAGAAAGGCGTGATTGCTAGATGAGGAAATGGCTTGGGGAGGTTAGTAATGTCTGCTGACGTGGCTCTAAGGAAGTACAAGGTAGTGGGGGCTGAGCCCATGTACTTATCTCATCGTGTTTCTGTTGCTTCTAGTGGTGGGAAATCAAGTTCTCCCATTAGGGAACTGAACTGGCTTAGCAATTTATGAAGCAGCCCCATGAGACCAGGTGCTAGTCAGCCACAGAAATAATGTAGGGGAAGATACAGCCACTTGGAAAGATGTTTGAAATACACTGCAAAGCTGGTTATCAAACAGTGTTTATAGCATGGTTCTGTGTGTTAAAGAACCAATTTATACACACGTGAGCATACAAACATTAGAAACGTAGAAACTAAATTTCTTTCAATGAATGACTATCTGAGTGGCAAGATCATCATTTTAGAGCTTTCTTCTCATCTGTTCATTGTTTCTTATCCATATTTCTTTTTTAAATCAATCTGCATTGTTTACATAATAATGTTTATATTCACTTTTTACAAACATGGTGGCATTATTGACTTGGAATTAAGATTAACATTCAAGTCATTACATGACATTCTCTGAATTAATATTGCTTCTTCTGTGGTGTTACTATGTGTAACAATTATCCTGGATTGAGGGAGGCAGTGCTGGGTTTCAGGTCGAGCTCATCTAGTAAAATACCCAGGATGTGACCTGAGGCAAGTCTATTTGGGTTCCCGCCCTCAGCACAATGTGAAGGCTGAAGTCGAAGGCTCCTTCTAACTCTGACATATGATGCTCTCTTATGCATTAATTTTCTCCTTTGGAGACAGCCTGCAACCATTTTCAGTCTATAGGAGAAGGATTTGAGAATGCAAAATCATTTGGGTCTATAAAAAAGCAGGGATAAAACCTGCCTAATCCATTTAAAAAAATAATAACATGACATTTATAAACCACTTTGCACAGTGTTTATGAATTCCCTCCTTGGAGGCTCTGAGTTTGACTCTAGCTATTTACATGCCTGCGTTTGGGTGAAGGATTTTTCAGCTGTGCAGGAGGGGGAATGCTTTCTCCTGAGATGATAGTGTACTCAGTGTCTCCTGTTATGTTGCTGGTGCAAAATGTGTTAAGCATCATTTCCTTGATACAGAAATTGACCCAGAAAACATTTCAGCCCCAACTTTGTTTCCATCTGTATCTGTAGATGATACCTTCCCAAAGGGAGCTGACGTGGGCTGGAATTACGTATCAGAGAGGCAGCTTCACCCCATAAGAACAGCTTAGAGCATCAGGACCCCTATCTTGAGAAGTCCTTTTTCTCTAGGAATGAAGAACTCAAATGGAGTCTGAAGTTCAGTTGTTGAAAAATAATTCTAAGGCTGCTGAGCTTAGGTTCCACATTTGGGGGTTTGCATCTCTGAGTGTACAACAGCATTCCAGAGAAGGGCATGAAATAGCACATGCTCTTTTGTTTTGCTTGACTAAGGGCTGTTAAAGACTAACATCTGAGAAATGAAATGGAAGTGAATTTGTTTGTTTGTTTATCTTATTTCAAATTTGGGGCACTTAGAGTCTCTTTAAATTTTGGGGTTTAAATTAATTTCAAATGTGCATAATTCTTATCTGCATAAAAAGCAACCCCCTTGAAATGAGGATTTGCGTTGAAAGTGATGATATAAATCTGAGCACTCAGAGTGAGTCACAGAAAAACATAAAATGCCAATGTTTAGAGATGCTGCTTTGGATTGGTACCACCACTTTCTCCACAGGCCAATCCAGGGAAGTTAAAGAGCTCAGCTATCTACCATCCAAGACCTGAAGAGTCAGGTCCTTCTGCTAACACTTCTGCTGAATGACTCCTTTCTAGACTCTTCTGCTCTCTATTCCAGGTCAGTCCTCTCTCACTGCCCCCTGTTTGCTCAGGATTCTGCCCCATGGGATGCTCTTTTCACCTCCCTAAATGTTTCCCGTTGTTCAAGACCCTGGATGCAAGTCCCACTTTTACTCTAAGACTAACCACAACAGTTCACACCAATGTCACCCAACTCCAGCCAAGTGGCACTGAAATATATTTGGTCTCACAAGTTTTTTTAGCCTTTTTAGCATATTGAATTGTTGAGCAAATTTGTAGCTTTCCTTAATGTATCAACGTCCACACGGCTGGCATGGTGTAGAGCCAGTCAGTGCAGGATCACAAGAGCTGATTGTTAAATTTTCAGATATGCTGCGAGCCAGGGATGTCACGTGATAGCTTGAAATCAGCCACGTTGGGAATATCTATACCACAGAAACTTTTTCTTCCTCAAAATAGATTTGACCATTCAGGGTCTTTTTGTTTCCATACAAACTTTAGAATTATTTTCTCTATTTGTATAAGGAATGCTATTGGGATTTTGATAGGGATTGCTTTGAATCTGTATATTGCTTGGGATAATATGGGCATTTTAACAATATTTACTCTTCTGATCAGTGAGCACATTTATTTATATTTTCTTTCCATTTATTTATATTTTCTTCCATTTATTTATATTTTATTTCTTCATTGTTTTATAGTTTACAACGTACCGATCTTTTACTCCCTTGGTTAAATTTATTCCTAAGCATTTTTTTGGGAGGTATCATAAGTGGGATTTCTTTTCTTCTCTTTTCTTTTCTTTTTTCAGTTAGGCTGTTATAGGTGTTTAAAATTACTGCTAACTTTTGTATGCTGATTACCTATCCTGCAACTTTGCTGAGTTCATTTATTTGTTTTAACAGTTTTTTTGTGGACTCTGGGGTTTTTAACATACAGGATCATCTCATCAGCAAATAGAGATAATTCTATTTCTTCCTTTCCAGTTTGGATGCCTTTTTATTTATTTATTTTTCTTATTTAATTGCTCTTCCTAGTACTTTCAATATTTTGTTGAGTGGAAGTGGCCAAAGTGGGTTTCTTTGCTTTGTTTTGGATCTTAGTGGAAAAGCTTTTGGTTTTGCCCCTTTGATTATAACGTTAGCTGTGGATTTTTCCTAAATAGCCTTCATTATGCTTCCTCTATACCTAAACTGTTGAGAGTTTTTATTAAGAGTAGATGTTGGACTTGGTTGAATGCTTTTTCTGTGTTAACCGAGAAGATTATGGGGAAGTGAACGTGGAGTTAAAAAGCCTCTTAACAGTTGTGTAACTTTAAATGAGTGACTTACGCTCTTTAAATGTAAGTTTATGGACTTTTAAAATGAGGGCAGTGATACCCACGCCATAATAAGATAAAGTATGCAAGATCAGCTGGCAATGTTTACGACATTTAGAAGATTCTCATTAAATTTTAATTTTCTTCCATTTCTTTAGCAGATAGTCCAGAATATTTTAATCAGTCCTCCTCTCTTCATCCCTCTACCTGGCTGAGTAGCAGAAGAGGATCTATTACAAACAGTATTATTCAGATATTCCGATATTTAAATCTTGAGTAAATGATCCCTTACTCAGTGAAAGTTCAGAGTTAATAATACCCTTTAATGATTGCTGCTTTTATCCGTTGGGCTTTGATTTGATTTTAATTTCAGATCCCAATGACAGTTTTTAGGGTTGCTTTCAGCAAATATCTGCTATTTGATTATCTACGAATAGCACAGTTTTTATCCAGGTAAGACAGGTAGCCAGCCTGAGAACAGAGTCATCTAAAGTCATGGAAACTTTTAAATTTTTATCAACAACTAATTCTCCCGTATTCATGTCAGATCTATTGGTAGATACGCCAGATAAGAGAGAAGAACAGTAAAGTGGTGACACAGCGTTCCCCAGGAATGAGCTGGGACAGAAGGCAAAGCATGTTGTGAAGGTGAGAAGGGCAGAGAAGGAAAAAAGTCTGCTACCGAAGTGACTCAACGAGCCTTTCTCAGAATCGTAGGAGAAAACTCTTGAGGATAAAAACTCCTTGGCTTCTTTCCAGTGAGTCAACTGATGGCTACAAGGCTATACACACCTTGAAATTATTATTTGTCCTGTGTTTGAGATGGGACATTGAAGTTTGACAGAGTCATTTGGACTAGGCCAGAATCTCATGCAAACAATCAGTGCTGAGCTATTAGCACAGCAGATTTCGCGGCCCATTAAGAGTTTGATATAGGAGATGTCATCTCCTTGGGATTTTTTCCATTCCAAGCTCCAGACAAACTGCCCTTTCTGGGTCTTTAGTCCGTCTCTCTGATTACTTTTTAAGTGTGTCTCAGGAAAGTTTTTCCTCAATTTGGTGCTCGCTGTTCCAAGCCTTTTGCTTCTGTCCCTCTCTCCTTGCTCCCTGTTATTTTTCTTTTTTATAGATCATCTTTGAGAAACCACGTCAGATGGAGACCTCCTAAATTTACTGTTCTCCACTCTTCACTCTTTTCTTGGCTGCCTACTTAGATTCTCCCTTTCTGTTCTTGCAGCAATATTTCATGTATTCACTCTTTTCCTCCAACGGTTGCCAAAATATGCAGCTGCTTCCTTCTCAATATTGTGAAGATCTGCCCTCTTTAGCTATCAAAAGTTTTTTTTAAAAAAGACTTTATTTCCAAACCCTAACTTCCAGTTAACCATGTAGAATATGACAGTGTTCCTAGACATCTACTATTTGGTCAATGGTCTTCTTGCTCTTGACTTTCACACCCTAACTCAGGGGTCCTCAAACTATGGCCCGCGGGCCACATGCATTGGTGTGAATTGTATTTGTGCCCGTTTTGTTTTTTACTTCAAAATAAGACACGTGCAGTGTGGGCATAGGAATTTGTTCATAGTTTTTTTTTTAAACTATAGTCCGGCCTTCCAACAGTCTGAGAGACAGTGAATTGGCCCCCTGTTTTAAAAGTTTGAGGACGCCTGCCATAACTTCTCTGAGCTTGGGAAGCCTGGGCTTGGGCAGGCAGCAACATCATTTGTGTTGTCTCCACACCATTATTCATTCTGGTGTCCTGTCCATGCAGCTGCAGTGGACACAGTTGAAAGTAGCATACTGCCAGCTTACAGCCATCACCTTCTCCTCACCACAGTAGGGAGAGGACTTTCTTGTAGGGCAGGGATCTATGAAGGAAACATTTTCCCCATCATTTCTAGTTTTTTTCTGGCCAATAAAATAGCAATTCCAACCTACATGAAGTAAGAGGAAGAAGTCTTATTTGTTTGGTGTGATGGTGATGGTCAGGTGTCCAGTGGGCCACTGTTGGGTGGAGCCATGGTATAGAAGGATGGTCTCATTTATTTTGTATCTGCCCTCAAAGAGGATGAAGCAGCCCACGGTCCTCTAAGCAGCTGGTAGGATATCTGCTCTGCAGGTCTGAGGTTCTCGAGTGGAAGTTAGAGGGAGAAAAGGAAAGTATTAGGAAGCCTATACAATCTCAAGTACAAGCTATGCTCTTCAATATCATTTTTCTAGAACTAATCAGATTTTCTTTTTTTAAACCTGCTGTATCTGTGAATTAGTTTTGGGCTCAGAGAAGAAAGGGAGGGATGATTTCTATCTCAAACTCCAATAAAACCATGCTTTCCCTTTCTGTGTATCTTCTGATTATTACCATTAAAACATATAAGTATATATGAATGGTATAAAACAATAACAGCATGATGGCTTTCCTGAGGTGAGACCATATCTCTAGATAGTGGAAGAGTTACCATAATACCCTATCACATTCCTAATGTAGGAGGCTGGCCTGTCTCTCTTGCTTTGTGTTATGCCCTACAAAATACAGTGGATCATTATTCAATATTATGGGTTTAATATATATTGAGAAGTTTTTATTTAGTTTGGGGAAGAGATGAATTGATTAATTCTACTACTCAAGAAAACAGTAATTAATAGGAGACATGGTATGGCTCTTGAAGAAAACAGAGCTCTTTCAACATAGCCCAAATATGATGAGATAGATAGATAGATAGATAACAGTTTCATTCTTCTGGATTTGTATCTTTAGATTAAGCTACTTTCTTTCTACTTTCTTTTCCAGCATTTCTTACTCTACTGCTGTCTGCCACTGACCCTCCTTTCGGTTGTGTTCATCTGGCTTATTTAAATGCCTCTTTACATCTCACCCCATAACCCTGTGCCTTGGGCTAATCATTTTTACGTTACTTAATTTCAGTTTTGTCAAATTTAAAATTAAATCATTACATGAAACCTCTGAGATTGCCTTTAGCCCCAAACACGAGCAGAGTAGGGTAAATGTGGGAACTGGAGTCTAGATGCTTTGGCTGGTGAATGTGGTCAGCTCCCCTCCATTAACAATTGCTTCTACAGATTCCCAATGGGGATACGCAACCTCCTGGGAAAACACTTAAATTCTCCCCAAGGTTTTAATTTTGGTGGTATACTCATGTACAAATTTATATCAGTTGGGGGACTCTAACTAAAGCCATGAGGTAGAAAAGACTATCAGGGATCTCCAAGGGAACTCCCCATAAGAGAAAGAAAGGTGAGGCATAATGAAGGTTGTAAACCCTGAAGGACAGTCATGCTCCCATGAATGGTCTGGTGGCTGATATAAAAGCTTATTTGACCCTAGTCACCCCTAGCATAAGTTGTGTGCAGTGGGAGAAAATAACCACATGGGAATGAACAAAGCTTTATCACTATGCCATAACATTTTGGGACTCATACGACCTAACTCTGAGACTTCTTTCTCTTTAAGTTAAAAAACAAAAGTACAGATGGTCCCTAACTTATAAGTTTTCAACTTTACTATGGTGTGAAAGCTATGTGAGCATTCAGTAGAAACCGTACTTTGAGTCCCCACATAACTATCCCATTTTTCACTTTCAGTACGGTACTCAATAAATTACATGAGCTATTCAAGACTTTATTATAAAATAGGCTTTGTGTTAGATGTTTCGCCCAGCTGTATAGGCTCATGTAAGTGCTCTGAGTATGTTTAAGGTAGGCTACGTTAAGCTATGTTTGGTAGGTTAAGGTGTATTAAATGCAACCACAACTTATAACATTTTCAATTTATGATGGTTTATCAGGATATAACCCCATCATAAGTCGACAAGCATCTATAATATGTTCCTTTTCATTTTCTGAAATAAATAGCCTAGAACCCTGACCTTGAAGAGAGGTGGTATTGGGATAGCATCTGGGCTGTTTGAACTCACGTTCTACCAGCACCAGGGCAGGTTGCCATTTCAGCCTCAGGAACATGGGAGCACAGCAGCAGTGGTCTCAAAAGCAGAACCGAGACTTGCAGTGGGACCACTGTGGAACTGTTGGGGCCTGAGTCTTAACCTGATCAGCCACTTCAGTGACAAAATCAAGATTGATTAATTAATGCGTGTAAGCACACTGAGGGCGTTCTAGAAATTTCTAGAAGGGGACTGTATAAGGTGGGCTATTCTGTGATCGAGCAACATGAGAATTAATGTTGATTTGATAATTACCCATAGATCCATTCTTTGTCCTTCCGATGTTAATTTCTGTATAGTATGGTTTCCTGCAAACTACATTTCATAGTCTTCTATATTAACTGATGTCTGGCTGATTTGGCCATTAAGAGGCATTTGCAGGATACTGGAGGGTAGAAGGAAGAGAGAAAATAGGGTATTTCTCCTTCTCTCTCTGCCTCCAGTGGAATTTCTGGCAATGCCTGTGTATCTTTTATGGCTCCTGTTCCCACCAGATAGACCTACCAAAATTTCAGTTTCCACTGGATGATCCCCATTTTCTCATTTTTTTCCCTCCAGCCTAGAGGTAGATTTCCCTCACTCTCTGTGTTTAGCCTTTTCTATCACTGGTGCAACCACTTCTCTGTATTAAATTTCTCTTTATTAAATAATCAGTGTTTCTTGGTTAGATCTATTAAAGTGAAGCCTGAGCAATAATGTCAGTCAGCTGTTGCTACAATGATGCTGTGTAACAAAATTCCAAACTCAAAGACTTAACATGAAAGATGTTTTTCTTATACTCACATGTGTGTAGGTTGAATGTTACTTGGTTAGGTTAGCAAGGATTCAAGCTAAGTTCAGGTTTGTTCTATGAATCTCTCCTCATCCTTGAACCAGAGCCTACCCAGAGCATGTGATATGATCCATGTATCTCATTCTGGGGTCAAGGTGGAAAGGCAGTTACACTGGGGCATGCAATTTTCATGGTAGATCATGAAGGTACAAAAGCTCAGTTGTGAAAGTTCATTGCTACTCTTGTTGCGTTCCCTAATGTCTCATCGAGTAAAGCAAATCACATGTCAGAGCACAAATCAAGAATTGCTAGAATACATTCAGTCCCCCATAAAGCCAGACAACAGTGTGGCTGTATAATTCTATTGCAAGAGAGGAAACAATTGGGACCAGTGATTAAACCTACCACACTTGATGTAAAATAAGGTCACCCACCTCTGAGAAAATTAGCTATGTCATCATTTATTATGCCTTGTGTAAATGGTGGCTAACTCTTATTACACCTGTTGTATTAAACTTTTATGTTCTCTTTTCACTGTGATCTTGTACACCAATGTTGCTTTAAAATTCAGAAGTTATACTCTATTTTTACTAAGGGCTTCCTTTTCTCAAGAAATAGAAGATTGTTAGGTATTCTCTTGAGTTTAAACCTACTCTGCTGTCTATTGCTTAAGTTTCTTTGTGATGCTGGGGCTAGGACTCTGCAGATGGCATTGTTTGGCTCTGCTAGCAAGGTACATTAGAGGGGACTACAAGGCTGGAGCTGGGGAGGACTTTGTCCTTCCCATTTGCTTCCTGTGGGCTTCCTTCCTTCCCCTTGTTTCCTGTTGCCTAGAAAAGCCTCTATCTTTGCAACAGCCACTCATTCCAGTAGCAGTGGTTGGATCAGTTTGCATTGTTTCTAACCTTCATGGCACTGGCTGAGCAGCAACCTACTTCAGAAGAACCCTTCCTCTAAGCACCTAAATTCAGTCATTCCAACAGCTTCCCTTTGTTCCTTCTCTTTATGAGTGGCATTTATTTTCTGCAGTTGTTACTTCATGTTATTGTAGTTTTCTTTTTCTTTTCAGTTAACAATTTTTTATTATTTTATTATCTTTTATTTATTGAGACAAGAGTCTCATTCTGTCACTCTGGGTAGAGTGCTGTGGGGTTATAGCTCACAGCAACCTCAAATTCTTGGGCTTGAGTAATCCTCTTGCCTTAGTCTCTCGAGTAGCCGGGACTATAGGCAGCTGCCACAATGCTGGCTACGTTTTTTATTTTTAATTGATATAGGATCTCCCTCTTGCTCAGGCTGATCTCTAACCCCTGAGATCAAGCAATCCACTCACCTCGGCCTCCCAGGGTGCGAGGATGACATGCATGAACCACTGCACCCAGCCAGTTAACAATTTTTTAATTAGCAATTGTTAATATTAACTTCCCTCTTATTTGTTTGTTTGTTTATTTTGGAGATGAGGGGTTTCACTCTATTTCCTCCCAGGCGGGACTGCTTAAGTGTGATTATAGCTGGCAGCAACCTCAAGCTCCTGGGCTCAAGAGCTCCTCCTGCCTCAGCCTCCTGAGTAGCTGGGACTATAGGTGCACACCAACACATTGTTTTTTCTTTTTTCTTTTTTTCACCATTCTAGTTTAAATACAATCTTCTATTTTTGCCTTCTTCAACAATTAGAATTTCATTTTTGCTAGTGTTTTTGTCCCTATTATACCCCCCCCCCAATTTTATCCCATAAGGGTTTTTGCTTGTTTGTTTTGGTTTGAGTTACAGTATTTTTGTCTTTCCTCTCTACCTGCTGGAGGTGGGGTATTGTGTCTGAGCTGGCTGGCAAAGGGCTGTTGTCCTCAAGGGAATCAACCAACCCAGCACTCCCAGAGGTTGGGAGTCTTTAAGGTTGGGCTCTAGTACCCTACTACACACCTGTATTTCTCCTGTTTCTCTCATTCAGTGCCTCTCTTCTTTTTGTCAATATTTCCTTTTACTCATCCCCTCTTTTTTCTGTTTTTTTTTCTTTCTTCTTTAAATCTTTTTTCCCATCCAACTAATTTTTAAAAAATTTATTATAAAGACAGCTTATCTTGAACTTCTGGCCTCAAGTGATCTTCCCACCTTGGCCTCCCAAAGTTAAACTTCCTCTTTTTTTCTTTTTTGTTTGAGACAAAGTTTCAAGCTATTGCCCTGGGTAGAGTGCATGGCATCATAGCTCACAGCAACCTTCAACTCGTAGGCTCAGGTGACACTCTTGCCTCAGTTTTTCTATTTTTAGTAGAGATGGGGTCTTGCTTTTGCTCAGGCTGGTTGCGAACCATGAGCTCAAACAATCCACCCACATCACCTTCCCAGAGTGCTAGGATTATAGGCGGGAACCACGATGTCCAGCCTAAATTTCCTCTTTCGAAATAACCACTGAAATTGCTGTCTTTTAACTGGACCCTGACTGGTAGGAGAAATTTTGTTTTATGGACTCTCCTTTTACCTAATAACATTTCGCTTCAATTCTGGCACTCATTGTCAGGAAGGAGAGAAAATAGAGGAGGGAAATCCATTTGGGGCCCGTCTGGCAGAATTCAGCTGGGGTTTTTTGTAGTTCTGTGGAAATACAAAACAACTTCCATGAGGAAAGCTAAAGACCTTTTAGATGCTCAAGCAGACTGGAAAGAAGTGTGGCTGAGAAATCAAGAAAGTATTGCCCTTCCCTCCAACATAAGAAAATAGCTTTCGGTTTCCTTTTTGAGACCTCAAAAAGATAAGGTAGGCAGATTTTTTGTTTTTCAAAATGGCCCCATTTTTGATCATCAAGTCCTAAACATCTCTATGTTCATCTGGTAGTTACCTTCTAGATGGGTTGCACGTGGCCAGTTCTCACTCTAGAACTTTATACGTCTTGTTGCCTCTGCCTCAAATGGTATTCCTACTCTGGACCTTAAACCCCTTCCTCCTGGTTCATTCCTACTCGTCTTCCCTCACAGTTCTCCCTGAATGAGGTTAGGTGCCCTAGTTGTTTCCTTCTATTCAGGAACATTCTTATTTTTATTCTACTCATCACAAAATGTTAAAATGACTACTTTCCACATCTGTCTCTATTACTAAAATGTAAACTCTGAAAGAGGGAAATGTGTGTTTTATTCTATTGTACTTAGTACAGTGACTGGCGCATAGTAGGCATTCAACTACAAATGTTCAGTAGAGGTACCAGTAAGGTCCTAGGTCTTATGGGTGGTGGTGGTGGTGACAGTTAATCACATATAGATTTTCAACTTGTCTGTTATATCTTGTGTCCTGTGTATCTAAACCAGTGCTTCCACATGATTTCAATAGCATTTGCTAAGGGAGTACACTTTCATAAGCAAATATAGACATTTGGAAAATGCACACACACACAAAATAGACCATTAGGGCTGAGACCCTGAGTAGGGTAGAAGTGAAGTGAGGCTGAAGTGTCCTCATGCTTCTTGCTGGTTGCTTTTCTCCCCACCATTTTAGATCCTGGGCTTTTTATTCTCCCCTAACCAAAATCTATTTCTTGGGAAACAGTTATGTTCTTGGGTTAAATGGACTAAGTTACTCGTCCACGATTGATTGCATTTTAACAAAAACCATGGCCCCTATTTGTTTTGAACCAAAGGAATGAGATTCTTGATTGTGTAATGTCAGGTATAAGAAGCCAGTAGGGAAGCAGAAGTTCACACTCACAGGTGGCTGCAGACATGAACCACTTAGGCAGCCCCACAGTAGGTTCACAGCTGTGTGTTGAATTAATAATATCACACTAGTCTAATATACGCCTCAGTGACAGGAAAGTACACAAGTTGTAAGTACACAGAAAATCTGTGCCATCCTGGCCTTTGGGAGATGTCTGTGAGACTCATTAGAGAAACTTAAACGAACACAACTGCTGGGAGAATGGGGACCAAAGACCCCATTCTTGACAAAGGAAAGTGCCCTCAGAAAAAGAGGAAAATTAAAAAGTAAGCTGAGGCAGAACAAACAAAAGTCAACGAGTTTACATTTAAGCTAGCCATTGCTAGCAAACTTCTTGCCTTTTTTGAAATTCTAGGCTGTTGGGGATACAGCTTACAAACCCCCTGCTGGGTCTGTGAACACTCTGAGGAGAGGAATGGCCATAGAAGAGATTATGGCAAGTCCTAGAAAAGATAGATCTTTTAGGGCATTTCCTGCCCATTAAACAGACAAAGCAGATACCCATTGTGGAGATTTGCATTTGCCTAGGGCAGAGACCAAGGGAGTAGCTTGAGCCCTGAGATATGGGCAGAAGAGCTTACATCCCTTATCACAGAGGAAAATCCTCTGTAGTGGTGATGGGAGGAAAATGCCTCCCTCCCACCGATTCCTCAGAGGAGATTAATGCCTGTGGTATTTTACTCCACAGAGAACTGGTGGAGTTTAACACCTCCCTAGAAATTTGTGTGTGTGATCTCAAGCAGGAGGCTCTCCCAATACAAGGCTCAGATTTCAGATTTTTGAAGCTACCCTTAAGGTTAATGATAATAATGACAATAGGAGCTGATATGCTCACTCAGAAACTGCTGGCATCTTTGTTCCCTCCCTCATCTTACCCACTGGGCAAATAGACTTCAATAAAATCAGAGTGGAGCAAACACTCTGGGCCATTGCCAGAAGCCCTCAATCGGGCAATGGACCCCTGAGCTCCCACTTCTAATTCTACTCTATGTCTCATGTCTCTTTCTTTACCATTGTTTCTAACTCTATCTTTCTTCAGAGGGTCACCACCAGTTTCCACAGGTCTTAGTGGGCCCAGCTCCTGGAGTGGGACCCTGACAGCAACCTACCCACAGAATGCTTGCTTACTACCCATGAACTGAAAATAAAATATTGTTAAAATGAATGCTACTCCAGCTGGAAGCTTGCATACTTGGCAAAAGATTCCCTCCATTAGATAGGTAAAATTAAGCACAGAGAACTTACTTTGGAAAAGCCATCAATTATCAGTGGCTTGGAATGAAAATTATGGAGAACTATGTATTTCTATACCCAATTCCTTGCATTTTTCCACCATTAAAAAAGATCCTAATCATTTCAAAATGAAGATAGGTACAGTCTCTAACTTTTGGAAACTTCTCTTCATGCTGTTAGTGCTTCCCAAAACAGGTAATCTGTAACTCTGTAGAGAAAATCTACATTGTGGGGAGGTAGAGATGTCATACCGTGAAAGGAACAAAAAGGCTGACATGCCTATGTTCTGGAGCATTCATTACTTTAGTGAGGACACCTTCATTCCTTCTGGTTACACTGATGAGCCACCAAGGAATGCTGATGGATTGGGAAGGTTCACACCCTGATGCCCATACTCCATCAAGGTTAGACAGGCTCGACTTTGCTGCCTTTTTAGTGGTTTTGTGTTTACTTCACTCCTTTCCTGTTTTTTTATACATGCTTCCACGTGACATTTATTAATATCACTGTTGCTGAGTTTGGGCATGCTTCCAGAGAAGCTCAGATTTGCTCTTACTTTTCCATCCAATAAATTCATCTGTTAAGCATTGGGAGAAGAATTCTGGAAACTCCGTCACTAGTTGGCAACCATCACAATTCTTAAGGGAAGAAAAATCTTTAATCTAGTTGCAATCATATTTCTTGTACTGGAATGGATTTAAGACAAAAAATATATTGCACATTTGGGCATGGACCTTGATTTTTCAACATTCATCTTTCATGTGTTAGGAACTGGTGATGCACACATTTTCTCCCACTGGGGATCTTCCTTTCCTCAAGGCATTAAATTGCTTGCTCAGATGTATAAAGTATCTATCACCTTGAATGGATGTGCTAATTAGCAATGGCAAAATGTATGTATCCTATATTGAGAAAGAAGGAGACATTAAAATCCTGTTTTATTTGTATTTGTGTTTACAAAATAGAAAAAAATAAGGTAAAGTGACTTCCTTTCTCTAGCTGACAGTTGAAAAATGAAAGGCATATATGTGCTGTTTGGAAGGAGGTTGGCAAAAGTTCTTTTCTATGGCTGTCAGGAAGATATTTCACATGGTAGTTCTTAAGACCCACTACCCAGGAACCCTTGAGAAAATTCTCAAGGCTAGCTTTTGTCCTTGACCCATGCCTCTTAGCATTCCTCTCTCTGGCTATAACCTAGTTCATTATGTAGGCACTATCACCAAACCTGGGCAATTCTAATTATCATTTACCCTTGCAACATTTCTATTTTCTAACTCAGAGGTTCTCAAGGGAGAGATCCCTATACCAGCAGCATCAGCATTGCAGGGAACTTGTCACAATAGAAATGTATATTCTTGGGTGCGACTCCAGACCTACTGAATAATAAGTTTTGGAGTGATGCCCAGCAATCTGTGTTTTAATGGGAATTCCAGGTGCTTCTGAAGTATGTCCTAACTGGAAAGGTCTTGCCTTTTAATCTGAAAATGAGGACCCAAGGACTGTTCTTTGGCCCCAGCCCAAAGTAGTAAACAAGTAACCACAGAAAAATATTAGACTCATCCTAATCAATTAGTGATAGTCCCATACTCTTGAAGGCAAGCCAGTCAATAACAGCTTCACTCCAAGAACTGCTTCTGAAAGTTTGCTAATCCCTCACCTCCACAGCTGAAAGTCAGCCAGTCTCTAAACTGTCTTGCTTCAGAAAGCCTGCCAATCCCTGAACTTCATGATTCCCCAAACTCTTTATGATATCAAGTCTTGTGTCATTCAGACAGCCTGAGATTTATGAGTAGCTCTCCATTCACAGGAAGCAGTAAATTTAGCTTCTTTATTTCACACATAGGTACATGGGATGGAAAATTTTCATCCTTTAACAAAAGGATCATTGTATAAGTAGAGGAAGTAAAAATTTGTATTAGAGACATTTTACCAGCATTGTTGAAATTTCGATGGTGGGGATTTTTTGAGGAATATGATATGCCTTGTCTGAGACAAGAACCAGCTATGAGTTAGAGAAAATATTTTATATTAAAACTATTAAAAGTAGGAAAGAAACATAATTATCTACTATTACAGTCATTGCAAAGTAAATAATGAGTAAAAGTTGTGACATGATAGTAGGAGAATGGAGAGAGAAAAAACGAAAGCATGGGAGTGGTGTTGGTGTTAAATCATAATTTTCTATAATAAGAGGCCAAGAGAAAAAAGAGATACAAAGCAAAATTGGAAGTAGATAAAATTAAATGATGTCACAATGGTTATCAATTAAGCATTTTTTTAAAGACAGGGTCTCACTCTGTTATCTGGGTTAGAGTGCAGTGGCATCATCATAACTCACTGCAACCTCAAACCCCTAGGCTCAAGTGATCCTCCTGCCTCAGTCTCCAGAGTATTTGGGACTACAAGCATTAGCTGTTGTGCTTGGCTGGACACCAATTCAGTTTTAATGCAACTCAAGAAATATTTGTTAAGCATGTTTCTTGTACTGTTGGATGCTAGAGATATAAAGATTAAATTCTCTCAGAAGAGACAGACTATAAGTAATTTCAATACAATCCAAAGAGGAAATTAACTAATTCTGACTGTGGAGATGGTGGTGAGAAAAAAATAAGAAAGAGGATGTCATGGGAGCTATGCCTTCTAAGGATGAGTAGGCGTTTCTTAGGCAGACTGAAAAGGGCGAGCATTTCAGGAGTAGAACAACATGAACAAAGGCAAATGGGTCTAAAGTGAGAACGGAATAAGAGAAATAACTCTTTTGTTAGCCAGAAGTGAATCTGGAAAAATATTTGGGGGCTGAAATATAAAGGGTCTTGAATGCCACGATGAGGAGTTTAATTTATCCTGAAGGAATTATTTTTCATTTATCCTCGAGAGGTAATGCTGGTTTTCCGGTCTTGGTATAACCCTAAGCAGGAACAGATTCATCTCTATTGTTCTCAGTGTGAACTGAATTGTGTCCACTTCAAATTCATATACTGAAGCCCTAACCCTTAATGTGATATATTTTAGAGCAAGGTCAAGTGAAGTCATAAGGATAGGGCCCTAGTATGATACACAGAGACACCAGAGATCTTAACACTTTCTCTACCACAAGAGGATATAGTGAGAAGGCTGTCATCTGCGAGCCAGGAGAGCCCTCACTAGAAACTGCATCATGCCAGAATCTTCATCTTGAACTTTTCAGTCTCCATAACTGTGAGAAAATAAATTCTTATTTTTTATGACATCCTGTCTATGGTATTTTGTTACAATAATCCTAATTGATTAAGGCTGCATATGACTGGCATTTTTCTTGGAAAGATCCTTCATTATGCAGGATGATATTGTATATTATAGGGTATGTCGTCTCTCTAGTTTCCAACTATGAAATACTAGTAGTGCTGCTACTCTGTCACTATCATAACAAAAAAAGTTCCTACGCATCTCTAAATACTTCTTCAGGGGCGATAGTACTTATTGATCCTGGCAGAAAACTACAAAAGGGAGCCTGTAAGAAGACTACTCCAATTAAAAAAAGATTCATCATATGTCTTCCTGATGTCTTAGTGACCATATGGAGGACTTTTACTTATCAAGAGTAAGGCATGTACAAGCACAGAAAGAAAATCTCACATATTCTCATTCACATGTGGGAGCTAAATGTTAAAAACAACTTATCTCATGGATACAGAAAGTAGAATGACAGTTTTTAAAGGCTGGGAATGGTAGTGGGAAGTGGGGCATGAAGTGATAATGGTCAATGGGTACAAAAATACAGTTAGATAGAATGAAGAATATTTGATAGCAAATAACAAAGTGACTATAATCAACAGTAAGTTAGAATATGACTTAAAATAACTAGAAGAGCAGAGATATGATGCCTGCAGCAGAGATAATTGCCTGCAGTGATGGATAACCCAGTTACCCTGATGTGATTAATTCACGTTGCATGCTTATATCAAAACATCACACATACACTATAAAGATAGACTGTATTATGGGCTCATAAGATATTTTTTTAATTAAAAAAATTAAGACATGTAGTAAAGCAACAACAAAAATAACCTTAACATTCTTCCCAAGAATTGATGGGGTTCAGGCAGAGTCTTTGGATTTGGGAAGGCAGAAGCCTCAGATCCTTTGTCTTACTACCAAATGTCTAACATATTATGTATCACAGTGAAAAAAACATAAAACAAGAAACAAAAACAAAAACAAGCACTTCATATCCTGAGATAAATAAAAACAGAACAAAGGAAAAACAATAAAAGGACTCTCTGTTCAGCATTAGTCTTCAAAATATATGAAGCCATGAGTCTTTTTCTATTAAGTTGCTAACTCTTTAGGAAAATATAATCCTTGATTTTTATAATGTTAAATTTGGTGTTTAATAACGTGTGAGAAAATTGCTATTTTCCTCACCCCGAAAAAACTAAATTCAACCTTGGTAACCTTGTGGGTTTGTTTTCAAAACTACAAGGGGGTTTCAAGCTAGATCTAGTTACTCACTGAACATAGATCAAGTTATTGAGGCAGTGAAGATTGCCAGGGAAGAAAGGAATTTTAATGCGAAAGATGTCTTTTGGGAGAACAGGAGAAACTGTCAGAAATCTGTCTCCCCAACCAACAGGGATCATTGGCTTTTAAGAAGGGGTCACATGTATTAGGACAGGTCACAGGGATGGTGATTCTTGACATTCGAAATCTCAACTTCTTTGTCTTGCAAATATTCCACCATTTCTGGGAAACAACCCCAAAAGTTCAAATAGTTTGTTAAGGATGGTGATTATAAAAAAAACACATGGGGTCATTGAAATTTGTTCATAGAGTTGGTTATAGGTCTCCCCCCACCCCAGTATCTGCAGTGTCCTTTATTTGAAGAGTCCAGTGCTTCTGAACTCTTTCTAAAACTCTACAAGTAAAAATATATTAGAACATTTCAACTGTAATAGCAGTTTCATCGTGCCTCATTATAATCAATTAGAGGCAATTATTTCCTGATTTATATCACCATAGGTCTATTTTTCTCCTGTTGGACTTCGTATACAAGAAATTGAACCTCATGATTCTTTTCTTTCTGGTTTTTCTTGCTTAATATGTTTTTAGAACCTATTTATTAGTTATAGTGATGCATATATCAGTAGTTCATTTCTTTTTATTGCTGAATAGTATTCCAATGAATGGATATAATCAATGTGTGATTCAGTATCTCTAATCATGTTTTATTAATCTATCTATCCTTTTGACATTATAAAACTGTTCTGATGACTATAATTTTATAAAATTTATTGTTTTAAGATATAAATCTTCTAAATTATTTGATTTCAAAAATTGTTTTGTTGATAATTAGCATTTTTAGAAAATTTTTAAGATCATCTCACATTTCTTGAAAAAGTTTTGCTGACTTTATAATTATGTTTAATCTGTAGATAAATTTGGGGATAATGGATATCTTAATAATATTAAATCATTCAAATAATGAGCACCATTTGTGTTTTCTTTAATTTTTCTCAGTGCTTAAGTTAGGTCTTGTGTATTTTTTTTTAGCTTAATTTTTAGTTATTTGATTTTTAGATGTTACTATAAATAGTGTTTTATAATTAATTTTTTTCTAATTGTTTATTGCTAGTATATGGAAATACAATGGATTTGTAAATTGATCATGCATCAAATTACTTTCCTAGCTTTGCTGTCAGTTCTAGTAGTTTCTGGTAAATTACAATGAGTGCTTTAATTACACAATTATATATGTAATCATGTGGTTTGCAGATAAGGACAATTTTACATTTTCATCTCTAATCTTTTAATTCCTTTCTCTTATTGCACTAGATTAGATTGCAGTGCAATGTTTAATAGAAGTGGTAAGAATGCAAATCCATAAATAAATAAAATATTCTTTTAAAAACAAACAATATAAAGACAAATGACAATCAAAAATGAACAAAAGACTAAAAAAAGATATTTATAATAGACCAATAAGCATACAAAAATATGTTTATCATCATTAATTGTCATGGAAATGCCAACTAAAACCACAAAGAGATTTTGTTTTCAATCACCTAGAGTGGGTAAAATTTAAATACACCCTTGCCTTGTTTTAGATTATAGATGAAAGGTGTCCATGGTTTTATTATATAGCGTATTAGCTCTAAGTTTTCAATATATGGCCTTTATCACATTTAAAAAGTGCCCTTCTATTCTCATTTCTGAGAATTTTTTATCATGCATCATTTAAAAAATGGAAAATATTTACTCCTATTTTCTGTAAAAGTTTTCTTCTTGATATTTTTAATAGGATAAACTGATAGAACCTAAAATTTCATTTGGGAATGTTTTGATTGCAAATTTAATTTCTTAACTAGATAGTGAGTAATTTTCTACATCTTTTGGGTCAGTTTTTATAAGTTGTATTTTTTATCTGTCCAGTTCAACTGATTTGTACTCAGAGGTAATTCCCCATGAGTCTGTTGCATTTCTGCATGTCTTGTGAGCAGAAGCAATGATAGGTTTTGTTCCAGACTACTTTTTCAAGATATTTGTATGGCAAGTACTTTTGAAAGACATAAAATAGTTTCTTTCTAGAGCTAAAGGCATGTTTGCTGCCCAATGTAATACAGATGTCTCTCTCTGAGACAAAGGTCAGGTAGGTTTGCTTGCAGCTCCTTATCTAAGACTGGGGTTTCCTACTATTAGGATTTCTTAGCTGTAAAACAAACCTACTGTATGTACAACCCTCAACTGCTCATATCACTCTTCAGAACTTGAGAGTTAAGGAAGAACTGACTTAAACTTGAAGCTCATGTGGCTTGCTGTGTCATGAAATCCTTAGTCTCTGAGTCTTGCGTCTTCCACCAAGATACATAAAACTAGCTGGCTAACCTGCAAGCTTGCAAACAGAGTGGAATCTTCACAGTTCTTAACAATTCAAGACACTCCACAGCTCCTGACAATTGGTACACAATGTTTATAGTGTCCCCTACTATCTTTCAAATGTCTGTAGATCTGTTTTGACACTACCGCTTTCATTCACGTTATGGTTCCTGTTCTCTCTCTGTAGTGTGTGTGTGTGTGTTCAACACATATGTCCTATGGTTGGTCTGCTAAGAGTTTTATCAATTTTATTAATTTTTAATGACAAATTTTGGCTTTATTTTCTCTATTTTTGTCTTTTTTATTTCATTTCTGTTCAATAAATATTATTTCCTTTTTAGTTACTTACATTTGGTTTATTTTTCTCTTTTTATTCTAGCTTCTTAAGTGGCAAAACTTAGATTACTGATTTGATTATGACATTTTAATATATGCATTTAAAGTAATAATTTTTCCTCTAATATGGCTTTAATGTATCTCATAAATTTTGATATGTTGTATTTTCATTACCATTCATTCAGTATTTTCTTTTTTTTTTTTTTTTATTGAATCATAGCTGTGTACATTAGTTCAATCATGGAGTACAATGTGTGGGCTTCATATACAATCTGAAATATTTTCATCCACCTGTTCGACATAACCTTCATGAGATTTTCTCATTTATTGTGTGAAAACATTTGTGTTCTGCATTTAGTAGGTTTCACCTGACTCTTCCAAGATGCACCTCAAGTGTGATCACACCCTTTACCCTCTCTCCCCCCACCCTCCTCCTTCCCTTTCCCCTTTCCCCGTCTTCTTGTGCTATAATTGGGTTGTAGCCTTCACATGAAAGCTACAAATTTGCTTCATATTAGGGCTGCATACATTGGGTACTTTTTCTTCCATTCTTAAGATACTTTGCTAAGGAGAATGTGTTCCAGCTCCATCCCTGTAAATATGAAAGAGGAAAAGTCACCATCTTTCTTTAAGGTTGCATAATACCAGTTCAGAATATTTTCTAATTTCATCTTTGTGATTTCATCTTTGACCTAGGGATTATTTAGATATATGTAGCTAACTTTCCAAATATTTAAAGATTTCCTATGTATCTCATTAAAATAAATTTCTAATTCAATATTATTGTGGGTAGAAGACATACTGTTTACATCTATCATAGTGAATATTCCTTGTGCATTTGAAAAGAATGTCTGTTTTAATGTAATTATTGGATATTTTCTCAAAATATCAATTAGTAATGAGACTAGTAGCAATACACATCTTCTTCTATATTCTGACTAATTTTGTCTATTTTTAAATCAATTACTGAAAAAGAGATATTACAATCTCCAACTTTGTGGATTTTTCTATTTCTCCCTTTCATTCTCCTAGGTTTTGGTCCATGTATTTTGAAACTCTCTTATCAGGCACATGCACATTTAGAGAATTATATTATTATGTCTTCTTGATAACTTAACCTTCTTATCATTAAGTTAAGTCTAGTAACATTCTAGATCTTGAAATCTACTTTGTCTGATATTATAGTAGCCACATAACCCTTCTTATATTTAAGGTTTGCATGATTTATCTCATAGCATGTTATACTTTTCACCTGTATTTTTACAGGGGTGGTGCAATTTTAAATTGCGCATGAACTTTATGGACACCCTGTATTTAAAGCAGGTTTCTTGAAAACAGCATAGAGTTGGATCTTGTTTGTTTTTCCACTCTAGTAAACCACTGTCTTTTAATGTGAATGTTTAATGAATTTAAAATTAATATACTTATTTGTATGGTGTGGTCTAAGCCTGCCATGTTGCTATTTGTCTGATTCTTCCATCTAGTGTCTAGTTCTCTATACCTTATTTTGGTAACTTCTATTGGGTGATTAAATATGACTTTTAAACTTAAATTTATCTCTTCCATTGACTTTATCTATACTTTTTGAGTCATTGCTCTAGATATTACAATAGACCTCTTTAGCTTGACATAGTCTACCTTCAAACAATATTTAATTATATAACATACAATGTACACTAGGCAGAACTCTACAATGGTATAAAGAAACTTATTCCCTCTTATTCTAGCCTTTGTGTTCTCAGAATTATAAATTTTCCTTGTAAATGTGAAGCCCCCAAACACATTGCTATTATTGTTGCTTTAGATCAGTGTTTTTCAACCTTTTTTTTAGTCTCACAGCACACTTGAGCTTATAGTTTAACTTCTGCAGCACACTTAAATTCTGTTGCTCAAAAAAAAGTCAAAGAAAGAATACACTTGCTGTGATGTGAATGTCTTTCGAAAATAATTTAATTAATAATCTTTGAAAGTTTTAGGGACATACTTAAGATCCTCTGGCGGCATATCAGCGTGCCACAGCACACAGGTTGAAAATCACTGCTTTAGACAATAAGTGTGTTCATATATATACATGAGCAAATTATATATATGTAGGTGCCCCGGCCAGTGGGGGGTTCAACAAGGGCCCAAGGGGAAGTCAACCTGGATGAGAGACAAACCAGACACAGAGAAGGAGACCAAGTCTATAATCTGATCAAGGTCTCAAATTTTATTTTTTACAATGCAGCTTATATAGGGTTTAGAAGAAGG
>CAUYRH010140785.1:0-50589 GCA_963574655.1 Perodicticus potto
CCCACAGGGCTTTGTTCAACACTTGATTAGTGGGATCACACTTACGGTGCATCTTACAAGGGTACAAGTGAAAATTACTAAAGGTAGAATATAAATGCCTTCATATAGTGATTAAAAGGCCATGTAGGCTATGTTAAATAGTTCAATGAAAATATTTCAGATTGTATATAAAGTCAGCACATTGTGCCCCATGATTGTACCGATGTACGCAATTATGATTTAATAAAAATTAAAAAAAAAATAAAAAAATACACGACTGGGGGCTACAGCCTGGTTCTAAATTTTTAGTCCTTTATACTGTGATGGTCATTCTCTTTTCTTCATTTTTTTTTAATTACTCATAGTGTTGAGTATTCTTTAAATTCTTTCTAGAAATTCACTCTCCGGGAGATAAGTACTTTATGAATATTCTTTAGACCAGACCCTCATTCACCTCACTCATTTATTCATGCATTCATTCACTGGAGAGCAGCCTTCTAGAAATTCCTTCATTGAGAATCTGCTCTGTTAATGAGTAAATGGAGGTCTTATTAACCTCGTGATCTTCAGGATTTGTTTTGTTGTTATTGTTGTTTTCATTATGTAGGATTTTTCATGTATGAGAAAGTGGGCAGGGGTGAGGTGGGGCTTCCCGATGCTTGCTCCAGGAATTCTACCCATTTCATGTCACTCAAAAATTGTTCCTTCTATTCTATAAACAAGAAAAATCATTTTTTATTAGCAAACTCATTAGAAACCTGGGTTAAAAAAAATAGAGAGAGACTTAATTTTGTTTTCTTTTTAAAGTTGCTTCTTCATTCTCTTTCCTGCTTTGCCTTATTATATGGTATGGCTTTTTTTCATAATCATAATAGAAAAAAATCTACTTTCTGGTTTGGTTTGGTTTAGTTTGGGTTTTGTGCATGAATCAGAATCACTATTGCTGACTGATCATTTAGTAGAAATTCACAGCTAACTCTCATCCCTCACCCAGAATCATTAATTCTACACTCAGGTCAAACACATGCAAGGTTCTTTCTCTTTTTCTCTTGGAAGGTAAACATTTAGAGATAGGAGATTTCCCGTGTGTCTCTAGATACAGCTAATCTTTTAGATAAGTCCCTCCAGGGTGGTGTTTCAGGCTGTTTCATGTCGGCCTCTTGAGTTCCAAACTTCCTTAAAGCCTTTAGATAAGCAGCAAACTTTAGCAGTGATTACTCAGGGAGGGGGTGGAACCGTGAACTCATCCCACAAGGTCTGGGTTCAAATCCACCTCAAAGCTCACAGGTGAACATCTCTTTAATGGTCTTGGCTTAATGGTTTCAGCTCAATTTCTTGAGGAAGAAATGGGTCATCCTCAACTGAGGGTATGTTATGAGAATGCCTGCTAGAGAATTCCTTTTTCCATTATTCACAGATAGATTTGTACAGTCGCCATTCTGGTAATTTCAAAGTTCAACTGTCCTCCATTGTGCACCTAAATCTTGGGTATCATTTTGCTTAAAAATGGAAAAACACGTGGCTAGCTTTATCTCTGCGTGTTGTTTTCTAAAATTCATTGAAGTACTCTGTTCAGAAGTGATGCCCATAATCTAACGGATGCACTCAAAGTGGATACAATAAAATTCAGAAAGAGAAGGACAGAGCAGGGAGCTTGTTGCTGGCGTTGCGTACTTCCCATTTTGACCTGATTCCTACTGTTTATTTGTCAGGGCAGTTGAAAAGATACCTGGTATTCTTGAATGCCTATGGGCAAATTTCCTCTTCAGAAAGGTTTGTGGAAAGTGGCACAATGGAATTGGATCGCAGCTGGTTTATTTCCTGCGTTACCTGAGGCCAGGTTAGATAGGGTAAACTCCAAGTACTTTCTCAGCCAGGAGTTACTAAATCCTGTAGGCTTGGATCTGGGGGACCCAGTGTGGCTCTTAGCTTTCTGCTGTGTAGGTTTCCTGTTACCCTGTGATGTTCCCCATGGATTCTGTGTTTTTGTGTTTGTCTTAGGCGGAATGGGCTGCCAAAGAAGAAGAAGGTGAAGGAGAAAAAGTAGAAACTCTCTGTGGCTAGAATAGTAAAAGTCCTAAGGATTAACTTTCCTTGTCATTTTTTTTCATAATGAAATTACAAAAGCAGTGTCCGTCAACAGGAAGCAAGTGATGTGTAAAATAATTAGCACCAAAGGGAACATAATAGGTTACTTATTAAAATCCATAGAAGTATTCTATGACCCCATCAGGTCCAGGGACCAGCGGTCACATGACTTGGTGTGCCTTTTCTGAGGTGAGCGCCCCCCCCATGTACTTTGTCAGCTTACTGGCTTCTGACATTAAATAAGCTTCAGGTGTGATTTATTGCGTAGCCTTTTGACAGGAGTGAGAAGCTGAAATCTCCTAGTCCTTGCTGAGCCTCGGCTCTATTTTCATTACCTTCCCCAAGTATTACATTTAGTCAACCGAGTTATGTGTAGTTCTGGGAACATCGCTTCTGCTCCCAGAAGTCATTGTTCCACTCATAATAAAATTATGCTATCAATTTGCCACAAGAGAAACACTGGAGTTCACTAAATTATTACCATGTGTTTTGCACTAAAGACAAAGTGATACCAATTAAAAAAACAGCCACCCCTGGATTCTGTTTTTTAATGGTGTGCAGGGAGGAGTGAGCCTGGCTGGCAAGGGAGGTCACATCTCCCTCCGCCATATTACAAATTTCATTTTCCTTAATTAGAAAATGGCGCTCGCAGGGAATGAGCCGGGGGTTTAAGTGGGGAAAGAAGAACAAAACCTGAGCTGTGCCCTAAATAATATGTCAGAAAATGACAACTTGCCTCCCACAAGACTATTTCTTTGAAAGATTTGCTAGGTTACATTAGGCTCAGATAGATTTTCCTGGAAATGGGGCCATAACCTATAGACTAAAAAAATGCCTCAGCTCCAAAGCTCAGCAGATAAGTCAAATCCTTACTTGGGTTCCATCATAGCAATGAGTACTCTGTAGCTCTCACTTAGGGTAACATTTTTAGGATGCTGTATCCCTGGGGATGTCAGCATTAGTTATACTATCAGTGGGAACTAATATCCTGCCATCTCAATTCATCTTCTACTAGATTAATTAAAGAATTGCCAATAATTTGACCTCAGAAGGAAAGCTTGCCTATCCTATGCCTTGCATAAATAATGCCTGCCAATTTTCCATTCAGTTAGCAATGAAGTGATTCAAAATTTTAGCTATTAAGTATAAGTCAAATGCCATTACAACAGAAAATCTTTGTACAATGAAAATTATTTCCAGCCCCATGCAGTAGTTCACTAATTTTAAATAATACTTCTAATGACACAATTTTATTAAGCAATTGTGAGCAAAGCCCTTATGGTGTATTATAATGAATAGTAATTGTTCTGACAATAAACAGATAAAATTTCTTTAGAAAATTGGCACCTCATGGAGGTGATATGATTTTTCCAATAATTTCAGTAAATCATTAAGAAAGAAAAAAAAATAAGGATCTTGATTGCTAGACCTTCCTAGAAAGTCTTCCATAAACTAACAACAACATGAATAGCAAATGGATCCAAAGAGGAAATGATTCTTCTAGACATCATAACACAATAAAATTAGTTGTGTTTTATGAGTGAGATCCCTCATCTCCAGCTGTGTTTCCAAACTAGTCGACAGACAGTCTGAAATAAGTTCTGAATTGATTTTGGATTCTTTTCTGCCTTTTAGGGGATGAACGGTGGTTAACTCTTAGTAGGTATTCATAGCTTTTGTTGAATTCAAAAACACTAGAGAGAAGGCTGGAGAAGGAAATGTACACGAAAGCAAATTATTGAGGTGAGAGGGTGACTATGAATGGAGATCAGGTTTGAAGTGAGTTTTGAATCTCAAGAAGGAACTGTTTGGGTGGTAGGCTAGAAATAGCATGAGAGACCAGGAAAGTAGGGGACTTGAGGAGGAAAGGAGAAGGGCTCAGGAGGAAAACAGCTTTCTCGACTAGGGAAGAAGACATTTGCAGGTGCACAAAGTACAGGGTGTGAGACAGACACCTCAGTCCACAGGGCTGCAGTGGGAACAGCATGGAGGAAGTGTCAGTGTCCAGGCAAAGCATGACCCAGTGTCCGTGTTTTAAAAGGAATGGACTGGGACATTGGTGCTTGGTCTAATTCCAGCTCAGACAATTTGCGTGATCTTGGGCAATTTAGCTTTTCTCAGTGCCTATTCCCTCTTCCATAAAAGCATGGGGACTGGATGATTTTTAAGGTTCTTTCTGTCTTTAAAATTCTATTATTTTATGATTGTAAGCCTGTGAACTGCAAAAAAAAATCTAAGCAAAGCAAGTGGGATGAAAAACGATTTTAACCATTGTATCTTGAATTTATGAGAAGAAGAGATGGAGAGACCAGTCACAGTAGACTGTAGGTGACTTAAACAGAGTCTGAATCAGAGACTTAGCTATTAAAATGAAGAAAAAAGGAACTGATTTTATCTCTATTGTTCAAAACCCTGGCAGGTTTTGGTGACTAATTCATCATGGGGTGGGAATAGAAAAAGGAGCTACAACCCTGGGCTCTGTGCCTTGGGAGCAAGGGCTTGGGTATTCTTTCCACAATGACAGCAGATTTGAGGGGACCTGATGGCTTCTTTGGGAAGATGATTTTGTTTTCACACTAGATAGCATAAAATAAAGATGAGCCCTGTAGGGAAAAAGGTCAGAATAACAGGAAGCACTGTGGGAGTGCACAAGGGGAGGGAAAGGTAAGGTCTGAGGGTACAGATGTTATTTGAGCCCTGGGAGCAGATGAGTTTGTTCAGAAAAAGAGAGGAGGCCTTGATGACAGACAGCTATGGGAGCAGCTCAAGGGTTTAGGGTGAGGCCACACTGACTACTGTTATTTAGAGGGGCCCTGAAAAGAACCCCACCATGTACACACACACACAGAGCTTCCTACCACGGAAAGCTATATAGAAGATTTCAACACAGTTTTCAATCTCCAGTTGGAAAGACCAACTTTGGGCCAAGGGTGAGAGGGGTTGTTATGTCTCTTTCAAGCACAAAGTTCTTCATAAACGTGGAGGAATAGCCAAGGAAAGAAGTGCAAGTCTTCTTCCAAGTTTACGTAGGTGAATAAAGGGGTAAACTTTTTGTATCATAAAAGTTTTGACTCAAATAGACATCTCAAAATTTTCCATAGTTGAGAAGGTTAAAATCTTAGAAGAGGGTGGACAATCAGAGATTTTTAAAAATCTTTATGAAATTCCTTGGCATCCTGATCCCTGACAGGTCCACAGCAAAGCAAAAACAATCTCCTTCACAGTGGGTCGTTGATCTGGAGGTGTGTAGCACGTGGACCTTTGGCTGTGAGTGAGCATCGCTCCGAAGTAATTTACTTCTAACAGTGACCAATCATACACTTTTGGTCTGTCACTTTCATAGCGATTTATAAATTTTTTAAAGGCAGCACTAGAGAAAAATGAAATAGCATCTTATAAAAGTACATCGTGTTTAGCTTTTATGTAGAAACTATGCACAGTGCCTTATCTTGATATTTTGAAAAGCTGTTTTTATAAATCCCTTCTTGTAAGGTACACACCCCTATTCACAAGAGCAGAACTCACATACCAGGTCCAAGTTACATATGGAGTTTGACAAAAGTCATTGAATTTGGAGTCATTGACATGACCAGACCAAATGATGTTCCTACCTCACCTTCATTTATTAAGATTGTCTAAACGGACTATCAACATGGAAGAATAAATTTGGGAATCTAGGAGTAGCAATAACTATGCTATTAAATATTTCGATAATTGGGACTTTTGTGATATACCGCTAACATCACATCTGACGATAAAATGCAATTTAATCAAATCTTCCCCCCCCCCGGATGTTCTTCCCATAAATTATATTTTACTCTTAAGTTTCTCTAGTCACTAAACCAGTTTCTCACCAGAGCACTTATTTCCAAAAGATCTCTTTCTTGAATGGTTTGTTCACCATTTGTATTGACACATTGCCAGGCCAGAGTTCACCTTTCAAAAAGAAGAGTATTCCGTGTCAAGTCTTCTTGAGTAACACTAATATAGATGAACCCTAGAATCCCAAACAAATCTGCTTTTCAATGAGTTTGAAATTTTCCTGAAACAATTATCTTTTCCACTTGAATGCAATGAATGGGGGACTTAGCCTTATTATCCATTCAGTCCTGACTATATTTGGAGTAAAACATGAAAATTCTACAATTTCTTCAGAAAACTGGGCATTCACCATTTCAAAAAAAAAAAAAAAAAAACCAGTATGACCGGTTGAGCGATTTCATGAGACTATGTTATTATGTGACTCTTTTATTTGAAGGGGAGCACTGAAAACAATATCAAACATAGTCACTTCATCATTAAGATAAAGCTGAATTTTATAATAAATCTCTCACACGGTTTCCAGAAACACATGCCTAACAAGACTCAATTGCACTCACTTTTTGTTAAACCTGTGCTCAGGAAAGAAGATGTGGCTTTTTACCATCAACGTTACAGACACATTTAAACTAACTGAATGAAAGTTTTGTTCCAAACCTAGTACACAGTAGATGCTCACCTAATATGTATTGGATAAATGAAAACATGGTCAATGGATATTTGGTATCGGTATCAGAAGATGCTCCTGAAAGGTCTTATCTGAGTGATAAAAACAGTTCAGAGGTACTAATCCTTTACTTAGAGGGAATCAGAGACTAAATGTAAAATAGCATTCTTGTCAATTCTGTATAGTTGCTAATAATGTGAAGCTGTGGAGCTAAATATTGGATAACTTAAATGAGATAAAATATACATACAAAATACTTTTAAATAATATATTTAAAAACTCTCGCTTTACAAAAATATTGAAGGTGAGAGAGGGCCACTCAGTTCACTAGAAATAAGGGCCAAAGTTGAACAAATCAAGTCCCCAGGTCCACCCCCATTTCTGATACCCCACATCTGGCCTCCAGAATCCTTTCAAGTATTAAATTATCTCAAAAGGAAAAAGAAATACATAAATGGGGCTCAGCGCCTATTGCTCAGTGAGTAGTGCACTAGCCACATACTCCAAAAGTGGCAGGTTTGAGCCTGGTCCAGGCCTGCTGAACAACAATGACAACTGCAACAAAAATAGCCGGGGGTTGTGGCAGGTGCCTGTAGTCTCAGCTACTCAGAAGGCTGACGCAAGAGAATCACTTAGGCCCAAGAGTTTGAAGTTGCTGTGAGCTGTGATACCACAGCACTCTACCCAGGGCAACCTAGTGAGACTCTGTCTCAAAAAAAAAATGAAATACGTAAATGGAAGTATCTCAGCCATATAAGTTAGTTTCTTTTCTAAGTAATTTCATAGAAGTATTGTCAACTTGGTTTCAAGAAAAATTAAAGGCCTCTTTTTTCCTGATTATTATTATGTTCATGAATGTTCTAAAAATTAATTAGTAAGATACTAAGAGTTGAGATTCTTAGATTATCTTTTAAATACATTTTACTAAATGAAATATTTATACTTATCCAAATGGATATTGGAAATTTTTTAAAAACGAAACATTTATGAAACCTCAAGACATCTTGAAAAAAATCATATTGGATTTGGATTTGGGCTGAATTTGTTACCAAGTGGCTTTTGACTTGAAAACTACTGTATGCAGAGGTAAGGGAGAGAAGTTGAGCTGAAAACATCATAGGGCATTTACCTGAATTATTTAATAAAAAGAAGAATTTCTGTATCTAAACAAGATGATACTTACTGAAACAAAGCTACCATTAAAAACTTAACAACCAGCTAAGAGTGGCTCCCACTGCCATATTGCATCTGTGACCTTGGACTCTAACCAATTATGAAAACCCAGGGCAGCCACTGAACAAAGCAATTACAATGGGAGTCAAACTATTAAGGAGCCAAGAGTTCAATAGCTTTATGTCTCTGCCAAGGTATCCCTAGAACAGTATATAATAGGAATTGAATAATATTAACATTCCCACATGGTAGTTTAAAGCAACTTACAGTATATTCTAATCTGAGCAAATTTTTCATTTTGATGACTATGGGAGTGGTTATTTTATTTTTATATGTACTTTTACAAACATCTAAATTGAAATAACCAATAGCATAAAATTGCCAGTGATTTAGCTGGCTATGAACTTGTAACCAAATACAGTTGGAAGGTTTTTATCCGCCCCTTCAGCTCTCAGGTAAATTTCACTGCATGACAGCATTTTATGCTAGGCAAAGCTCGTACAGGAGATGAAAAAGCATGAAGCATAACAAATACCACAAAGCCAGTACAATTTCTTGTTTATAAAGAAAAACAAGGAATGTAAGCTACATGGAAAGGTGCTGGTTGAAAGGTATTTTAAATGCCTTCGAGTTAAAACCATCAGGGATCAGAAAGCAGAAGGCAAATTCTAGAGGCTAGTCTACCAAGGGAAGAGGCTGATGAATTGCCTTGCGCATGTTTTAATTAAACTATCATCTTGAGATTTTTTGTGTATCGATTTGCACAGTACTTAAAAAAGCTTCTTTCCCCTACCTCCCTCCTTTGCATGTTAAAGCTTTGTGCCTTCAGTTTGACTCTATGAAAAGAAATTACTCATCTCTGGAATTGTTATGAAGGGGGAAAAAAAAACAAATGGGTGGACATGTTCCCTTCTCCTTTTCAATATGTTTAAATTTCAACTGTTCATATAATTATGCTGGCATGTATTTCTTCCTGGCTCTAGTCATGCAGAAAAATTTTAAACATGAGAAATTGGACAACTCTAATGTGGTGTAAAATCTACTTACGCATTGTATTTCTTTCAATATTCGTTACCAATAGTATGCATATTGTTAAAATTAAAAGAAAATGTTAGCTTTTATGCCCTCATGCATTTATGTGATATACATAGCTGCCAACTATTTTATTAATGCTGAAAAGAAGAAGTCTGAAAAATAAAAGAATTGTCAGAGATAGGTTTGGCTTTAGGCAGAGGTGACAGTGACAGCCGTTTAATAATAATCACCACTTATATGGCTCCAACTTTAAGGGTACTTTACCAACAATAGTTTCCTAACACCTTGTGAGTTGGTTAGTCTTAGTTCTGCTTTACAGAAGTGTAAATTGAGGCAGAAGTTGAAGTGACTTTCCCAGGGACTTTTGGAAAGGTATGTAAATAGAGTTAGGCAAAAGCATTAGGGCACTCAATTGCCATGTCAAAATGGGAAACATTCTATTCTTTAGGTAGCAGGATTTTCCTGTTGATCTCTTCTGAGTAAAGTAAAGATTTGTGTCTCCAAATTTCTTTACTTCTTCTTGCTTCCAACCACTCCTCCCCTTCCCTGCCTTCACAAATGCTAAACAAAGGGGAAGAATGCCTGGCACTAGAGTCTGGAAGTCAATAAAAGGATTTTCTCTTTCTGAGATACCAATTTCTAAAACTGGACTCTGAACCAAGCAGGTCATGTAAGAATAGCAAGATGGCCTGCTGGTGGAGGTGATGAGAATTCCATGATGTAGAGGTAGATAATCCTTCTGCCTCAGGATGGAGGGGTGGGGTACCCAAGCTGAGGCTCATCCTTGTCAGCAGTGGCCTAGGGAAGATTGATTTTTAGAGTGTTTTTTCTTAGACCACAGACCCTATGGAAGAGAAAATTATTCTGATGCTGAGATGGTGTTCTCACCTATTCCAGAGTGAGCTCAAGGTACCCTGTGCCTTGGTAGAGTGCCGTGGTGTCACAGTTCACAGCAACCTCAAATACTTGGGCTTAAGCGATTCTCCTGCCTCAGCCTCCCAAGTACCTGGGACTACAGGCGCCCACCACAACACCTGGCCAATTTTTTAAAGACAGGTCTCACTCTGGTTCAGGCTGGTCTCAAACTCATGAGCTCAAGCCATCCACCTGCCTCGGCCTTCCGGAGTGCTAGGATTACAGGCATGAGCCACCGCACCCTAAATTTCACACTAATCAGATTGGAAATGGTCCCCAGCAGGGTGAGAAATTTAAGACTCACCCTGGAGTAGAGCAGACTATCCTGGTGCTCTCAGATCAGCATCCCAGAATTGCCGAATGGTGGTGATTGAGAAGGGAGTTTAGAGATAGCTTATGTGTCATGTCAAACTGAGGGTCTGCATGCGAGACAGTTCGGAGTTCTAATTTATTTGTTCACTTTGTTCCTCAGTTAAGCTCTAATCTTTGAAAGAGCACATTTTAAAAATCTCTTACTAATAATAGATTATGAACTCCTTCATGTTTTGGCTACTAAGCCACCTCCAATCCACACTCAAGGCCTTCCCTCATTCAGCCCTGGACTGTTACACACATGAACCTTTGCTGGGTCAAGCACTTCTCAGAAGAGGACGCACACCCGTGTGCACACACACACGTAATTGTGTCTTCAGTCTTAGCGGCCCTCCCATGGACCCTCTAATGATTAACCCCCTTAACCCCTCCAAAAAAAGTTAAGCAATGACAAAGAGATTGCTATTCTAATTTAAAATTTGGTGGAATTATGTTAACTAACCTTTAAAAAAAAAAGACCATAATCACTATTCCTCCTTTTGTTGGTTGTTGAATTTTAAATCAATTGAATTTTTAAAATGGCAACAGATGGTTCTCACTTTATTAGACTTTAAACTCATAAAAATTACAAGCCATACCTTTTGGTTTGTTCTGTATGGCGCAGGCAGGGCCATCACAGAAGCCTGAACATTCTGCACTCTGCACAACTCCAGGGGGCACTGTACACATAGACGCTCTGATTGGCACCCCCAGCGTTAGGCAGCTCAGCGTCCCTCATCACTGCCTGACACCTTATAGATAAAGAATGGCACCACCCAACAGTGCATCAATTTTAACAAAATGCTATTTCAGTCATTAGCCATTAAGTCAGCTTTGGCTGTAACTATGCTCTTCTGAATGGTGACTTTCTTCTTAATGTTTATCTCTGTACGTTAAAAAATATATAGTCCATGTCTAAATAGCCATTAGACCTTGAAGAATATCACTCTCCCCATAAACTTTTCTTCCTTGGTGAGCTTTATGCTAATAAGGATCTTGTGCACGGCCCTTCAATGATCTGTGACCACCTCAGTGCCTTGCTTTGTGAAATGTCTGATTATCTACATATCTGTCTATTAATTTGTTTATCTGTCCACCTATCTATAGAAATTTTAAACGGTGTAATAACTTTAAGAACAGTGACACTAATGTAGTATTAGATTAAAAGAATGTTACTTTATATGGGTGTAAATGTAATTGAGAGGCACTTAGAGGAAGCGCTATACTTAGCATGATTCTTGGCCAGTGAAGACAGGTTGATCCCACTCATTTTGGGATTGCTAATTTGTCGTTAATTAGGAAGATTGATTTTGTTCTATGATGCATCAGCCCACCCCCAAATGCATTTTTCTGGTTCCTGGGGCACTTTCCTATTATAGTTGTCATTGTCATTGAAAATGTGTGACAATGTCACAGGGGTCTCATGAAATAGAAGCGTTTTCTGGCTTCTAAAAAGCACATACCAACATTTAAAAATTGTTATTTTATACTGTATTGCTGGTATTGTTTTAAATAAACTTCTGCATTATTTGATTTTATGATTTTAAAGTTACAACCCCCAAACTGTGCTCTGATTTTAATTTTTATTGAAGGAAATGCTTCTGTAGCAAAAATTCGTTACTCTGTTTTCTTGAAGTGATGTCCATCTCAGTTACAGCATCCCCATCAAGATTGTGTTGTTATATACAAAACAACATTTATTTTCAATATATTAACTATTTGTTTATCTTCCCCCATGATAGATTTGAGTTTGCTGCCATCGCCTTTTTTCCTCCTCTCTTCTCTTGGCTGATGACGAATTTTAATCATTTGACTGTCCTTCATGACAATTACTTTAACTAAGATGAGTTATATTCCCGTTATTGGAATGGAGTCAGGGAATCTATCAAAACTAGTGAAAGGAAAATTCCTAGAAATGTTTTTAAACATAGTCAATAAGAACGGGCTGAACCAATACAGAAAAGAATGTGGAGACCCGGGGGTGTGAAAGAAACCACTTACTCCCTGCAATTTTGATGCCCACCACTGCCAGGAAAATAACTCAGGCAACTTTGGAACCTCTTAATTTATTTCAGAATGCTGGAAACGAGATAATAAAAACAAGACAATAACCCACAAAACAGGGTCTAATTTTACTTACATATTTCACATGCTGCATATTCCAGATAATACCCATGTTTGTACTTATAGAAGGATGTGGATATATACATATGCATATATACATATGTATGAACACACATGAACAGTATATAAATATTTACATTTAAAGTAAGTGACCTAATCTTAGATCTTTTCCTTCCTTAATAATATTTTGGCAAATCTTTCATCATCTCTTTTTCTTATGACTTCTGAAATAAGTTGAAAAGTATTTTGATGGGCTACTTTTAAATATGCTAAACATAACCTAGAAATGAGACAACAAAATAAAAAACCTAGACCCAGGACATGAGAATGGGTAACGAGTAATAATGAATGAAACGAGCGTCTTTTACACGTGCGTTTGCGCTTGTCAGCCCAGCAGTCTTAGGTGCTTAACAGAAGAGCCTGTGCTTCTGCCCTTCCTCGTGATTTAGTGAGCCCTGCCAGCCTCAGGGACATCTCCTAGAGTTTGGGGGAGTTCTTTAGTACTTCAGCAGCTCCTTTTTCTTTCCAGGTATCCCTGAATGTAACAATTCCTTACATAATCTTATCTCTGTGGTTTATTTTCTGTAGATAAATTTTAATCCACAACTGCCTTCATCCTGCCAGCTAGTATTTTGCTGAATTGTCGCCTCTATCTTCAATTTGTGTATGTTTAGAAAACTCAAACTGACCCCAGTATTAGGCCACGTAAAATGTAACTGGGGAATTAGATATGCTGCCCCCTCCAAAACGAAATATTTTGTCTGTCCACAAATGATTACTGCACCCCGAGCACTGCCCAAGTACTTGTCATTGTGCTGGGAACCATGCTAGGTGCAGGCTGTTCAGAGGTGGGATGAGACTGACCCTCTGCCCTCCTGGAACTTCTTGTTGAGAATCAAATGCAAATGACAAAACTATGACATACATAACTATGACATCAACTGCTCAGAAATTAGAGTATGTTTTCCCTGAAGTTCAATGTTATAATGATGTGCAGAGGCCCAAACACAAGAGCCTACACAATACTATCATCTAAATTTCATCTCAGAGTTTTAGGAATATATCTCCCCTCCATGAGTTTAGGGGTAGACAATAAAATTAAAAATGAGAAAATAATTACGTGCACTAGAAAGCTCACCCCAAATTTCAGAACAGAGTCTAGTATTTCTTGCTTTTTGGAAGAGGACCCTAACTTTCTGGTTCCTCCACTTACTCCATCTCACGGACTCAATATAGTGAAATTCAGCTGCTGAAAAGGATGAGACATGTGTAAGGAAAAAATGAAGTTGACAAGTTTCAGTATCTGTTTTCTTACACTGATAAGAATATTTGATCAGGTAGTTGGTCGAGTAGCATATTTATAGTATTGGGTGCTAGAGAGACATTGGCAAGTCTGTGTTATAACCCTGTCTTTTTGCCGTGTCCAGTCTACTGAGGAAAACAGAAAAATGATAAGATTATTTCGACATGAGTTCTGAATTATTTTTTCTTTCTTTAAAAAAAAAAAATCCCCTTATGATCAGTGCCACTCATTTTCCAAGAGTTGACCAAGGTTAATGGTGCAGTCTTTGGCTATGTAGAATAAAGGACTGGCCCATCTCTGAAGATAGAGATGCCATTTTCAGTTGGTTCTAACTAAGCCAAGTACAATATTGATAGTGTTTCAATCATACCTTTAAATACTCATGCATATTATCTAATTGCTCCTCAGAAGAGTTTTCTCAGAAGAGTGTCATCTCTTTTTTAATCTCCACTTATATAAAAGGTTAGGTAGCAGTGGGTGTATAACCTGCCTGGCTTTACTTAGAAGAATCCGTGGTGAGACACTGTTTTATGTGCATACACAAGCATTATTTGGTACTTTTAATTAAGTCAGTTCTTATGCAAGATACAGCAGAAATAACAGATTCTAAAACACGAAAGATGGGAGTTTGCATCTGGTCTCACTATTAACAGTCTGTTTGGACCTGACCATGGACCCTTAGTTTCCTCATCTGTCAAACTGAGATAATATCTTTGATTCAGAATAATACTGTGCAAACTATGTAACAATTAGTAGGAACTGCAAAAAGAAAGTGTTCTTACTATTGTTGTTTTTATTGTTGGTATGTTACATTTTCTGTTTTCTTCTATTCCTGGAAAAACTGTCCACATCTTTTCAGCACATGGTAAGAGATTAATAAATATCAGCATTTAATAGGTAGTACAGCCAGGCGCGGTGGCTCATGCCTGTAATTTTAGAACTCTGTGAGGCTGAGGAGGGTGGATTCCTTGAGCTCAGGAGTTTGAGACCAGCCTGAGCAAGAATGAGACCCCATCTCTACTAAAATTAGAAAACCTGTCTGGGCATCATCACACATGCTTATAGTCCCAGTTGCTTGGGAGACTGAGGCAAGAAGATTGCTGAAGCCCAAGAGTCTGAGGTTGCTGTGAGCTACAGTGACACAATGGCACTTACCTAGGGTGACAAAGTGAGACTATCTTAAAAGATAATATATGAATACATAAAAAAACAGGTAGCACAGAAAGCCAATTTCAGCAATTTCCTACTCCTTTTCTGCAAATAGTTCCTCACACTATTATATAAGTTTATTTTATTTTTCACAGTATTCTTAATGTTTGTTTGGGTTTTTTGAAACAGAATCTTGTTTTGTCACCATGGCTAGAGTGCAGTGGTGTCATCATAGTTCACTGCAACCTGAAACTCCTGGGTTCAAGTCATCCTCCTGCCTCAGCCTTCCCAACACCTGGGGCTACAGAAACTCACCACCACGCCCAGCTAATTTTTCTATATTTTATAGAAACAGGGTCTTGCTCTTGGTCAGTCTGGTCTTAAACTCCTGACCTCAAGCAGTCCTCCTGGCTTAGCCTCCCAAAGTGCTATGATCACAAGTATGAGCCACTGATCATGGCCTTTTTAATGTCTTTGATGATGGACTATTTTTATAAGAGACATTTGCAAAATAAAGACAAAGAAAATTCTCTGGTAATTTGTGTTATGGCATCTGTCTTTTTATCAAGCATTTAAAATTAAGTGCCTGAGTTTTATAAGGTACACCATCAAGGTATAAACAGCTCATAGGAGCCACCGCAGGCTTCTCAATATGGAGAAAATGGCTCATTGCAGGTATCCACACACATGGAAAAGGGACAGGCATTATTTTCAGCATGAGATTTAAGTTAACAATACATCCCTGCAAGAGTGTCTTCAGCCACTTCCTTTATGTATATTATCTCTTGTATTAAAATACCAGGGACATGTTTCTTCATCCCTCTCACTGTCATATTTCTTAAAGATTTTTAAAAAGATAAAAGGTGATGTTAACATCAAGATGCTTTGAGAGAAGCAACACGTGTAATGAACTCCTCCAGGGCCCTGGAAATGGTAGATAGTGTTTCCTTTCAGAGATTAACAAGATCTGAAGCTTAGAATAAACAATACATGGGTCACTATGAAAGTTTTGAGATAGACTATATGATGGTTCATTATTTTACTTCCAAGAAACACAGTCGACAGCGTCCTTTCTGATTCACCCATGCAAGTTTGAACTTGCTCATATTATCCGTGTTGCTGGGTGGCCTTCATTTGCTTCTGTCCTTGTGAATTTTATATTTCTTGATTTTTGTGTATCTCAAAACTTCCGTAATGACCCACACACGTACATGTTGTGATAATCCCATTTTGTGTTCCTTTCCTGTCTTCTCTTTCTCTCTGTTTCAGAGCCTTTCCTTTCTTCTGCCCACTCTGGCCTTTTTTCCAGACTCTGTACCTGGCTCCTTCTGATGCTGTCTGTTGCAACCGTTCACCTTGGTCCCTCACACCCTTATTTCTGTTTCCCTGGTTTATGTGTTCCTTCACATAGGAACCCCCCCATCCCTCATCGGGCTCCCCCAGACCCTTTCTCATCTTCAAGGGGGGTAGCGTCTCAGCAGGATTGACAGGCCTTGCAAATCTTTTGGCTGCTGTAATAAAATCTCCAGTTCCTGAGATTTATGAGGTCAGATGCATGTAGAAGAGGAAGCACCGACAGTTCATGAAATTGTACAGAATGACAAGCACACAGATAGGAAGAGATGCCCAAATTCTTGACAGTCCACATTTTTGCCAACTTGGTTTGTGTTCCCTTTCATTTATCATTCAGGTATTACAGGTATTCAAATGGCCAAATCAGATGCTTTTTTGGAGCTCTTGAGGTATCAGTTTACATAATTAATAGAAATATACCAGCAGGTGACTGTAATGTGATTATAAAGTACAGTCCTGGCTGTTGGGGTGTATTGAATACTTTTAAATGAAATATGTGGAGTGTGTGTACGCATGCAATGTGTTTAAATGAACGCAGCCTTTCCAATCAGCCAGAAAGAGAGAAAGGATGTAAATTGCTAGCATGTGTTGTTCAAAATGCAAAAGTAGAAAAGCAATATTGATCTGTGCTTTGGATGTTTATTTACATCAGTTGCACAGTGTTAAGATGTCTGGCCATAATTATCAAGACCTGCCCACCTGTCAAACCGCAATTGGGTTATTTCCCCATTGTCTTACGGCAGTAAATCTCCAGGTCTGGATGGGCATTAGACAAATGGAAAAAGGCTACTTTCCCAGAACATGTAATTCATTATGGAAAACAGGTGCCTGCTGAAGAGTTTTTGCTTTAATGCAGACATATTTTATTATTCATAAAATATTAATGTGAGTAGTCACTACCAGCGTCGTGTGGGTTGTTTTCATGTAAAAATTTCTGTTTTAATATCAGGAGAGAAAGGCTACGAATTCTCCAAAAGTTGTTTTTTTAAAAAAGGTAGAAACCATTCCATAAATAGTTCCATTCCCTCGCTTTCCCAAAATAGGTTCCAACGACCTGGCTCCCACTTACATAATGTGTGAAAATAAGTCTCCTTTAATGTTGTATGCGATGGGTGTTCTATCCAGGGACAACCTTGTCGTGGGGACAGAGTGACCTTTGAAGGGAAAAAAAAAAAAAAAGGAAATGAAATATACTTTCATTTTCCAGAAATATGCATGCAAGTAAAAATTTGACAGCCTGGAAGAACATAAGCAAATATATCTTTTTATTTGAAGATAAAAAGAAGCAGGGCTGGATAGGAAAGGGAAAAAACCTGTGAAAAAACGGATGATGCAGTTTTTACGAATAAGCAGCTTAATGTATCTTGGCACCCACAGTAAGCCTTGTAGGAGCTCAAAGTGCCTCAGGCAATCTGTGAGCAGAATAGCAATTTTATTACTTTGTCATTAAACCAATTTCACAGCAGTATTGTTTGTTAATGAGCAGCGGCAAACGAGCGAAGATGTCACACACTGGAATAGCAGAGAGATTTGTGACCCCAGCTCACAGCACGAAGATGGAGAGACCACGGCCATAAAAAAGGAAATACTTTGGGATGAAATGCAAAGTCTATACAGCAGAGCTTGTGTTTATGAGCTACCATTTTGCTAAGAGCTGTGAGAGAAATAAAGGTCTGGAAATATGCAGTTAAAACAGGGCCTATAAAATTAAAACCAAATTAAAGTATAGCAGAGGATTACTGCACAGACTGTACTCGACAAAATATATTTTAAGTGATGAGGTGAAATCTAAATCAGTTTTGTTTGAATTTGGTTGGTATTTATGAAATTCAATAAAAAAAAATTGAAAAAATATCCAAACAAAGCAGCTGTCTCACCCTTCTGCGGTCTCTGAGCCATGAACATGCATCACTTTGTGGAAATCCGACTTGCCAATCCTTAAATAATTAGCAACTTCTTGATTCACAGGGTGCGCCCCTCTATCTCCCTGAAAGCCTTCTCTGTTACTTTATCTCTTTGTAAGGACGTTTGCACATGTATAATAAACACTCAGGCGAGTCCTGATCCGCCTGAGGCCCGGGATTCAAGTGCATCTAGCAAGGCTGGAATTGAGCTCATCATTTGATGGGACTTTTTCTTTTTTTTCCCCTTTCCTTTTTATTTTGTCCTTTTCCTTTTTTTTTTTTTTCTTTTTCTTTTTCTTTTTCTATCTTTTCTTTCTGTCATTTTTTCCCCCTAGCCATGGCTGCCCTTTCAAAGAACTTGGGAAACAGCCTTGAGAGGTATCAGAAACAGTGCCAGGCAGGCACATCCCACATCCCTGCATCCCGCAAGGCACCCCTAGGTGCATGTGCTGCCCAAGCTGTCTTGCCATGTTAACACACAGGAAAAAGTGGTTCTGCGTGCCACCAGTCCTGGGGTGAGACTCTCCTACTCCCGAAGGGAAGGAGGGATGCAGGTGGGAACCTGGGGGGAAATGGAGCTCCATTTGCAAAGGAGATTTTAGCAAAGGGTGGTCAGATTGGCTGCTGAGCCACCCCACCTCTTTGTCAGGGAAACTCACCCATGTGGAGTGAAAGCTGTCCTAAGGTCCAGTGTTGGACCTTGACACTGAAATGCCTGGAACTATTCTGACGCTTATTCCACAGGATGGTCCCAGCACCTCCATCCCCGTTCGCTCCTGGCTAGTCATGGTCAAGTTTGGTGCCTCAGATGCTTTAAGATCTGTGGCAACTCTGTGGTAAACTCTTCTAGCCTCCAGGACCGTACCCCAGTTCTCACTAGATCCTTTTATAATTCAACTTGGCCACATGTATTTCATATTTTTCTCTTATGCCCCCCAGCTTGGATTATTAAAGTATTTCTTAACCTTTAAATTTGGTTTGGTTTATTGTTTCCTGTGCTTTCTTTTTTGACAATTTTTTAAAGTGTTTTGTTTTTTTGACCGATTTGGTGAAAAAAGGGGACTCTGCAAGAAACACTCCCAGCCACGATCTCAGCAGTACACACAGTGGTGAGAGTTCAGCTTTAAGACTGTTTTCTGCCTGACAGGGCAGGACCCCCAGACAAATCACTGGCTGGCTCTGTGGTAGTTGGCAGCCATTCAAGACTGGTCTTGTGCCAGGAGTATTACTAGATAGCCAGACAGATCAATTCACTTTTACATTCCCGCCATTATTTATAGCCTCACTGTATATCTGTTCTTGCTTATGAAGTAATGATTAGCAAATACAGTACACATAAAACATGGGCATTTGTTCTGGAAAGGGCTTTCTCCTGCTGATATGGCAGATAGTTTCACAGGTCACAGAGCCTTAAAAAGGATTTAAAGGGCATGTCTCGTGTAGCATTTGTTCCTTTGAAAATGATGCGCCTTTCCCATTTTTGAGTAATTGAAGAGGATAGAAAGGTTTTCTGGTTGCTTATGTTTCACTGAATTCTCTGCAGCCCCTTTTCCCACAGATGTTTCAGCCAAACCTGTACAGAGGGAGGTTACATGGCACGGCTCGCTATTTAAAACAACTACAGGATTTTGTGCTTCCCTTTGGAGAGAGTCAAGGTGAACAAAGGGAGTGCTGCTAGCATTTATGGAGGGGGGCTAGGATTTGAGGTTGGATTTTTTAGAAGTTGGGGGAAACCAACGTGACTCAGTGAAGAAACACTTTGGCGCCCAGTTTTGTGTTTTCTTTTCTCTCCCTCTCCAGAGCACGTGATCTCTATCAACATGTTTCTCTGTTATACTAAAGAATCTCCTCTAGTGGTGAGATGGCCACCAGTTTCAGTGAGGATTATTCCTGTGTTGGCACATTTTAAGAGTTAATTCAGTTCACAGTTAATGCTTTGGAAAACACCGCATGGCCTGAATCCTAGAGGTTGGGGGGCAGCTTGACTTTTCCTGAAGGATGTGTGGTGGCCATTAAACTACTTGGTTGAAAGTCTGCATTCTGTAAGCCTAGGATCAAATCCACACACTGATTAAATCATGTTTTCCTAGCAGGATAAACATCTATGGCAACCCCCCACACACACAAAAGATCAAAAAACACTCTGTCTTAGAACAGGATGCTACCATTAGTAAGAGTAAGGGAAGGTGGGCCAGAATTTGAAGACACCAGGCTTGTTGGCAAATTGCTATCCCTGCATTGCTTCCTACTTGGTTTATTGTACACTGGCCTTAATTCAGGAGACGCTGTAAGTACCTTCCGTGCCCTCCGGCGACTGAACGCATTCTCTATCCCTGTGCAGTTTGGTTTATCCTTCTGTGGCAGCAGACAGAATTGTGACATATCATCGCTAAGGAGACTGACAACTTATAAGAATAAATATTGTTTGGGGGTGAGACTTTTTTTTGTTCATTTCTAAAAAGGATATTTGTAATTTCAGATTATATTACGATTTATATTCTAAAAGACTTTCCTTTGAATAATGTAAAACATTACCTAGAAAGTTGCATCATGTCCATTACAAAGATGAGAAAAACTGAGGTTTCCTAAGGGATTTAACACAATTTCCTAATCTTAATAATGGGACGAAAAGATTAGACCATACTCCTTAAGGATTTTTGTTTGTTTCTGCCCTCTTAAATGAACTCCCATAAAACTTAATACTCAAAAAAAAAAAAATAATAACAAGGGATCTAATTTTTTTTTTGAATAAGATGGGAAAAAAACCCTTTCTGATTCCTTGACAAACTACCTCTTTTCCACACCACCTTATATTTTGTAACCCTTTCCGGTTTTCGGGGCACGTTTACATATGCTGTCTCACCTGCTTCTCACATCAGCTCTGTGACGTAAACAAGGTTTAAGTTCTTATTCCCTTTTTACAAACGAAGAAACACAAGCTCTTCCAGGCTTGGTGGCTTGTTCAGTGCTGCAAAAAGTCCTAAGTGTCAGACCGGGGCTAAACCTGTAGGGTCTGCCTCTGAAGCAAATCTGTCTCTTCCACCACTTCATGCTCTTTTCTATTTTCTTCCTTATCCTGTGGAAAGAGTTCAGTTTAATACTTGTTTTGTTAAGATCGCAGAGGCAGAGGCAAACGTGCCAAATAAAAATGGTTATTCCTCAGCCAAAATGTTATTTAAGCATATTAATTTCCATATAGTCCACATCAGTGACCCTGGAATTCTCTGGATCCTCTGGGAATATCTCTTCATGACTGGCCTTGGAGGGTGAGATTTCCCACAACTAAGCCCTCATTCTTAAGGGCAAATTGAGTCAATTTTTGAATCCTTATTCTTCTTTCTTTGGTTTCTCTATATAGCTGATCTTTCTCCCGGTTCCCCACCTGCACTTGAGTCTTTGTTTCTTGTTTTTGTAGTGACAAATATCTGAATGGACTCTGCATGGCAAGACCACTCAAGTTTCATTTTTTCCCCCCAATGCTGAGAGGTGACTGGCATATCAGTCTCCATGCTGTGTTTTAAGTATGGAGTTATTACTACCTGGTGCTGAAATATGAGCTCTGGGGCATGCTTTGAGGGAACCAAATTCTTTCCCTCTTTGGGTCAAGAGAAGAAGCCAAAGATACTGAGTTAGGAAACAACCTTTAACTACGTACAATAAAGTGAATGGCTAAAAAATTTTGGTGGCCGGGCACAGTGGCTCGTGCCTATAATCCTAGCACTCTGGGAGGCCAAGGCAGATGGATTGCCTGAACTCACAGGTTCGAGATCAGCCTGAGCCAGAGTGAGACCTCATCTCTAAAAATAGCTGGGTGTTGTGGTGGGCGCCTATACTCCCAGCTACTCAGGAGGCTGAGGCAAGAGAATCTCTTGAGGACAAGAGTTTGAGGTTGCTATGAGCTATGAATGATACCACAGCACTCTACCCAGGGTGACAAAGTGAGACTGTGTCTCAAAAAAAAAAGAAATATATATATACACATATATATGTAAAATAAAATAAAATGAAAACCTTTTGGTGCTTTTCTTTGAAAATGATATGAGGATCCTTGAAATTATTTCAAATCACATAAAATAGCATATCATATCAGGAAAACAGGTCTCGTCTATTTAATGACTTCTAAAACCAGCTATGTGGCCCTCTCTGGAACAGAATGTATGTTTATACTTCCTGTTCTATTGTAACTGATCACTTCTCATTTTATTTTCCATGCTGCTTCTTTTGGTCCCGTGATTGATGTCATCCATAGGACTATGTAGACTTCCTTGAGTCAATCCTGCATGTTTTACAGGCATCACAGGACATCTTTCCTTGGTGACACCTGTCACCAGAGCAAACATCTCATTAAAATGTGTCCAAAGTGGTTTGGCAGCTCTATTATACAGTGGCTGTGTCCTAGGAAGCACTCTATGCCTCTTTGGATAAGCAAATAGAAAATTTGCTAAATTTATTTTTATTTGGCAGTTCAGAGTTGAAAATGAACAACGGGATTTGGGTCATTGGTTTTTGTTTTTGTTCTGTTTTGTTCTGTTTCTGTGACCCTTCCCCAGAAAGCCTTTGGGATTTATACCAATATAAGATCTGTTACCGTCCATTCCTGAGTGTTGGTTAATTCTGAACTTCCACTCATGAATATTCGATTGGCCAGTGCCATTCTAGATAAAGGAGGTACAACAATATGATTCCATGTTACTTCTGTAGCAGTTTCTCTGTTTTTAATGAAGGACTTGATTAACATGTACGTTTAAAATTATTTTACTCATAACACAGATGATTCAGAGAGTCTGCTCCTTATAAACTAAGTTAAGATTGTATTTCTACTTTCCTCACTTGGTGAAAATGAGAATAAGAGGTTATAATGTACCAGAGGAAGTACTTGTGATCCCTAAGTCATCACCTTGTACAAGGTCATATTAAAGGACTATTAGCAGACCTGTTTTCATTAGTCAGCAGAATAGGTTCTGCGTTCTTCTTGCTTTCAGCCTTTTAAGATTTCTTTTTTATCCTTTTTTAAAATTTCAGTTTAATATGAGGGTACATATAGTTAGGTTACATTATTTGTATTTGTAAAGTATGAGTTGTAGCCGAGTCCTTCACTCAGCAAGTGTGTAATAACCCCCTGCATTGTACCTGTTAGGTGGGAACCTGCTGAACCCCCTTCATCCCCACCCCCTTAAGATTTTGGAGAATTTTTTTAAAAGTTTGAGACCATCCTGGGAAAAATAGTGACACCTCATGTCTAAAACAACTTTTAAAAATTATTCAGACATGGTGGCATGGGCCTGTAGCCCCAGCTACTTGGCAAGGTGAGGCAGGAGGATCACTTGAGCCCAGGAGTTCAAGGAGCTATGATTGTGCCACTATGTTGGAGCCTGGTGGACAACAGAGAGCCTAGAAAGGAGAGAAGGGAGGGAGGGAAAGAAGAAGGAAAGAGATGTGAAGGGAAGGGAGAAGGGTGGTGGAGAAGAGAAGGGAAGGGAAAGGAAGCAGAAAGAACAAGAGAGGTATAAGTTGGTAAATGTTTCTGTGACTTTAATCTCCAGCCTCCAGTTTTCCTTCTTTTCCATACCCCAGCATCAATACCAATGCTCTAGCCATGAAATAGTGTAGCTCCCTTTGTCATTGACCTCAAGAAACAATGACTAGAATAGATACGTTGTTCTTACATGCCCGAAAATTTGAATGCATAATTTGTGAGCTCTGAGTCAAAGGTCCACTATTTTGTTTATGCTCACTAATGAGTGACAGGTAAAATCTAACAAACTAGCTTAAAATTCATGTTGTCTCACTTATTGCTTACTTTGTCCCATTGACATTCCCATGGTGGGTCATTGTAGATAAAACACCAAGTTCAAATTAATAACACAAATATTGAAGCTCATCCTCCAGTGTTTAAGCGATTGTAGAAAAGAGTGTTATGATGGGGCCACTGCACACATAACCTGGCCACTAATTGGAATTCCTCTGGTAATATTGGAGATGTTTCTAATTACCCTTTCCAAGATTAAAAATACAGTAGCATGAAAAACCCATAACATTCCAAACATGCCAACTACTTGGATAAATATTTAATCTTTACAATAAATTTATGAGGTAAGTATCACCTCCATTCCACGGAAATGGTGAATTAGAGATCACATAGGTAAGAAATTCTACAAGCAGTATTCATACTATCTCCTAACTCCAGGACCTTCTCTGCTAAGCCTGTGAACTAGGAGGACTTGGACTTGGCTCCCTGTACATTTGCTTAAGTAGTCCCACACTCCCCATGTGCTCCTATCAGAATCCTTGGAGGAGGGGCCAAAGCCTCCTCTCCTCCTTCCCCTCTCAGCCCTGTTACTTCCATCCTTCCTGTACACTCACGGCCACTCTTCTGGCACTGAGAGTCTTTCACCTTGTAGCAAGGCCATCTTTTCCTGCTAAATTTCAAGCTTTCCAAGAGCTGACTTGACTCTTCTTCATCAGTGCCTGCTTTGCGGTGTCTCGAGTATTATAAACATTGAAAATTTATTTGTAGGATTAAATATGTTTCCTTGTACTTCTCAGGTGATTTTCTGATGCCTTTGTGATACAAATTGGCCTTTACATTTCACCTTGAGGCCAAGATTTTGAAGTAAATCATCTGATTTTCTCTCATTTTATAGTTGAGGTGACACAGAAAGGTTAAAGAATTAGACAAAAATGACACAGTAGGCTGGGCACGGTGCCTTACACCTGTAATCCCAGCACTTTTGGGAGCCGAGGTGGGAGGATCACTTTGAAGCCAGGAGTTTGAGGCTGCAGTGAGCTACGATCGCGCCAGTACATTCCAGCCTGAGAGACAAAGCAAGACTCTGTCTCTAAAAAAAATTAAAATTAAAATTAAAAAGAACATCACATAGTAAGTGGCATAGCCAAAGTTCAACCCAGTTATCTGAAACCCATGCTCTTTCTATTAAATTGTGCTGCTTCGTCTCATTGCACAAAACTTACCAGATTAATGGACAGGTGTCTGTCTTGTTTCTCCAATTAAATTAGGAGATCCTGAGTATGTAACTTAATCCCAAATTTAGTGCCTTTTTTACTTGCCAGATATGGCCTTTTACACACAAGTTTTTTATATGCTTCCTGATAAGACCCTCCATGCAATCTGAATAGGAGCAGCAGACAGTAAATGCATATTTTTTGAGGGTATCAAGAATTGTACCTGCTAGCATTTCTACAAGCAATCAAGACTATTAAAAAGAGAAAGGAGATGAACCAGGAGACCATTTGAAGGGAGAATATACTATGTAGATAATGGAAATGGGATTAATTGTAGGTAGTGCAGACATGAGGCAGGCAAGGAGAAGCTACCATTCTGAAATATCCTCCTTGTATGCAAGGAGTTCCTGGTCACGTCTCTGGCGTGGACTTCTGACCATTGTGTTAATTTGCTTCAAGTGTCCTCTTGCTTCCTTCTATCGCTGACCCAAAACTTTTTTAGGATGTGTTCTGTATGATGATGAGTTGATGTCTTTAGATGACATTTTACCCAGGTGTTTCCCTGGAGTGTGGTTAGCAATTAAAATCTGCGGAAGATTTCTTTTGTAGTAAAACTCATGAAACCTGAATTGTGGGAACAGTTATATTCTCAATTTGGGGATCCTGATGGAAAAGTTGATAATTCAAATTTTAAAAGCCCAATATTCACATAACCTTTCAGAACTGATGAATGAGAAAATCAGCTTGAACTTATTGCATCAGGTTCAGAGTGAAGGCTTATTTTAATTGTCTTTTTTTTTTTCTTTCGCCAGCCAGACCATATTCCCACCCTCATTCTCTTGAGTTTACAGATTTTAAAAATTATAACTGCTATAGAATTACATATACTTTATAAGTTCCATATTCTTTCTTAGTATCGATTATTTTTTGAATCTAGAAAAGTGAAAGTTGTGGTCTAGAATTTTTCTACAAATGAAGCAATTTCCAAGGCCCCATTTTATGGGTTTAGTCAAAAAATTGGCTCCATTTTTCTACCTAACTGGAAAATATCAAATAAAGGGTCTGTTAGAACTATTTTACCTTGTGATCAGGTTGCTGCCTGGTTCCCAGCAGGCCTTTCAGCTGCAGGTCTCTCCTGAAAAGACAAAATAAGCAGCCCTAAATATTTTCATTGCTACTTCATAACTGTAATTTTGCTACTGTTATGAATCGTAATGTAAATATCTGATACGCAGGGTGGTCTTAGACGATCCCTGTGAAAGGATTGTTCGATCCCCAGAGGGGTCACGACCCACAGATCGAGAATCACTGGTTTAGCGGAATGATAGTCCAATAGAGTTGTGATGACCATCCCTACCAGATTTTCAAAGTACTAACTTCAAATATTTTATTTTACTGCCCCTCCCCCAAGCATACTCATATTTAAAAACTTTGTCCTTATTTTTGGTACAGCCCTGGTCATCTTGATAAATACAGCACATTCCAACATTTTATGTGAGCTCCCATTTAGTCAAGAGATTAAATCCATTTCAGAGATTCAAAGGCAGTTTGCTTCACTTAAATGAATCAATGATCAACCTACTAACACCACCATTCGTAGAGGGGAGTGGGCCAACCCCTGCTGACATAATGGCTGATGGGAGGAGAAGAGGGTAGGGCACTGAACAGCTGACAGTCCTCCTCACTTCTGGAGGGGGTCCTTGAGATGACAGCGTACAGGTGGGCAGGGCAAGGCAACTGTGACACCTCCCTGGGACCCCTTTGGTGCCAGGGATTTATAGAGACCCAGCTGTCAAAGAACAATGAATTTTGCTTCAAAATATAAAAACATAAATCAGTGTTGCCCAAACACTGCAAGGCAAGAAGTAACTAAATCCCTATAATAATGAAAAGAATCCTGTTAATTAAATCAGCAAGGTAGAGAGCTTCCCTCCTAGCACACGGCCCAGCTGAACAGTAGAATACCCTGGAGACTGAAGCTGAAATCCAAGCTTTTTCTAGATTGCAAGCCAGCATCCTGAGGGAACATTTAGAAGGGGGAAAAAATCTTAAGACCAGGACAAGTAAATACAACTTTTTTTTTTCTTAGAAGTTGTACTTGGACTATGTTTATCTGGGAAGGGAAGTTGCAAAACAAATTGTGAACCAGGCTCAGCGTATTTGTGCCAACCCCTTATCAGATTTGCACCAGTCACGGTTAAGCTGAAGTCTGCGTGGCTTTGAACTAAAATGCAAAAGCAAATACACGGCTGCTTAGAGGAAAGGAGAGAGAGATGTCATTTCTTCTGATGATTATTTATTTGTTTGTTTATTTCAACTATCGCCTACTTCGATTTATTTGCCTCCTGAACATCCGGGCTCAGATCATTTGTAACAATAAGTATGTACTTCACACGTCTTTTTTGTCCTGCAAAGCTATTGATATAGATTTGCGGGGCATTTTTAATGCTTGGCTAATTGGCTGGCCTACGAACTGAGAGTGTGTTGCTGCGGTTGAGGAAAGCTAGAAAAAAAAATAATAGAGGTTAAGGTATCTTATGACTTTGTCGCATTTGGGAATTGAGGGCCATATAATCTTACTACCCCCAAGCGACTGAGACTAACTTCTATTCCCATCACTAGCAGCCCTCCTGGGGATGAAAGCCACACTCTCTCGGCTTCACTTTGGCCTTTGGTTTCATTCTCTAAGCCTCTGAGAACCAAGTCACTTTCACCCATCATCTAGGAACTTCTAAATCGTGTGTGTGTTTGTTTTTAAGTGCCAGGGGGAGGGCTTTTCAAAGGGACTGGCATCCATTCACAGAATCCGAAACCTTGCTGCAAAACCTATCCATATTTGAAAAGCTACCCAACTCTCTTTTAGACCTCAGCTTTTGCCTTTACATTAACGTTTATGGAAAATCTGTTATGTATATCATAGGGCATATTTGCGGCGTGCCATCTAGTTCATTCAGACCAGTGGTTCTCAACCTTCCTAATGCCGTGGCCCTGTAATACAGTTCCTGTGGGTCACGACTCACAGGTTGAGAACCGCTGATTCAGACTGATAATTTCCTGCAGCAAGAAGGTGTTTTAAATACTCCTGGCACAAGAGTTTTCTTCTCCTCATCTGTATTCTCCTTGCATCAGACCTCAACATCTTTCTCCGTCTGGTTCCTAATCACACTCACACATGCTTAGAAGAACTAAAGGTGGCTAGAGCTGCTCACCTGTAGCGAGCACCCATAGTGGGGTATAACATATATTGATAACAGAAGTGGGGCCACAACGCCAAGGTTGCCACCTCTCACATCCCACCACACCACAGTTGCTTTGACCTGGGGGGATCGAGGGCCTGGAAAAAGGAAGTAGCCAGCCGTAATTGCCAGCAACTGTGCTCAATATGATATCCGTTTTGTTTGATTCTCAGGGGCAAAGCAAGATAAGAGGGTCGATCCCAACTCAAGCCCAGCTTCTTCCCTCTGCTGGCCTCAGCTGGGTTATGGATCGTGGTCTCATTTCCTCTCCCCTTGGCATACTTTTTCCTTCTGACCTTTAACAGTACAGTAGTGCTGACGGGTTCGGAAGAAATCTCCTTAAGCATTCTTCTTCCTTATTTATTTATTTATTTTGTCTTTGACTAGAGTGTAGAGCAGCGGTTCTCAACCTTCATTGCTGCAAAAATAATTTTGTGGTTGGGGGTCATCACAACGTGAGGAACTATATTAAAGGGTCACGGCATTAGGAAGATTGGGAACCACTGATGTAGAGGGAGATTTAAGGTCACAAGGTAATTTATGAAAAATTAATATATATATGTGCAAATTCAATATATATGTGCAAAACCATATATTTTTTTTTTTTGAGACATGAGCCTCAAGCTGTCACCCTGGATAGAGTGCCGTGGCATCACAGCTCACAGCAACCTCCAATTCCTGGGCTCAAGTGAGTCGCTTGGGAGCCTCTGCCTCCCAAGTAGCTGGGACTACAGGCACCCACCACAACGCCTGGCCATTTTTTGGTTGTAGGCGTCATTGTTGTTTGGAGGCCCAGGCTGGATTCAAACCCGCCAGCTCAGATGTACGTGGCTGGCGCCTTAGCCCGTTGAGCCACAGGTGCCGAGCTGTAAAACCATATTTTAAGAAACAAGTGTTTTAGCTAAGTTTAAGAAAATCAACACATTTTGAGATATGTATGTATGTATGTATTTAACTGTGTTCTATGGCATCAGCCTAGACCATAGCAACCTCAGCTTCCTAGGCTCAAGCGATCCTCCTGCCTCTTCCTCCTAAGTAGCTAAGACTACAAGCGCCCACCAAAACACCTGGCTAATTTTTCTATTTTTAGTTAGAGATGGGCTCTCACTCTTGCTCAGGCTGGTCTTGAACTCCTAAGCTCAGGTGATCCTCACACCTCGTCTTCCCAGCATGCTAGGATCATAGGTGTGAGTCACCAGCCACCACACCCAGCCCCAATGGTGAGGTTTTTACAATTTTTTTTTACTGTCTTTGATAATATTTTCCTATAGGACTTTAAGGAATAGTTGCTTTAACATTTTGTTACTTGGAAAAATGGCGAGTAGGTGGTATAAAAGTTGCATTTCACTGGCATTGTTCATGAATATCTTCAGTCACAAGTAAATTAGAGGCCATTAATTGAAGCGCAATAATTCTTTATGTAGAGGATATTAACTGTTTCCTAAAGACTAGCACCTCTGCTTATTTAATACAGAATCTCAAACTAAACCTCAATTTTACGGGGGTCCAAAATATATGCTGGTTAAAAGTTTACTTTTAATTTTTTTTTTAACTACAAGCTCATGTATGTAGGTTTTTGAGTGATTAACCCAAGGCAGGTGTGGACCATAAAAACTGGCAAGTCCTCCACAGCCTGAGGGGTGACTATGACACACACTACCATTTGCTGTTTACATTGACATCATTGTGACAGTTTAGCACCTTTTTTTTTTTTTCCATGAGTGGGGGTGGGAAGCAAACCTTCTGATTAGGAATTTTCAAAGCCAAACTTACAAACGGAAGAAATAAAGTTTGCCTTCCTTTATATATTTAGATAGAACAGATTAAAAGCAAAGCAGGTATGCAGAGCGTGTTTAATCCCTCACCAAGGTGGTGATCTCCACACGCTTTGATGTCATCTAGCTGCGAAACCCCTGAGACTTTTCCAGGAACCAAATCCAGTTGACTCTCTGTGGCTCGCCTATCCCTTCTGGTGTTCAAGAAAGAGAGGAAAAGGTCCCTGCACCTTCTTGCCTCCTTCCTTTATTGTACAGTTTGCTTTGTTTGTTTGATTTTAAAACTGCCATTATGTGAAAGTGTTGCAAGTATAAATAATTGAGGAGATAACTCTGTAGGGAAACCACTTTTGCTGCCTTTGTGCACAGGCAGCTCATTACGGCTCTGAGCTGCAGCATTCCATAAGAGCAATTATGCAACATCAGTATGTCATGGATATTAACCAAGGGGAGTAGATAAGAGATGGGAAAATAATTTTGTAACTTATTTAATTAAATTTATTTGGTTTTTCAAATAGTTCCTCTTGTGTGTAATTTACCCAGCCACTCCATGGTTGCTGTGGTCTGTGCATTTGTTCAGGATTTGTTTTTTGGCTTTCCTCCTCAATTTCATATGGACCTAAAATGTATTTATATTGGGGTTTAATTTCTACCCAAGGAGAGGTTACCCATGAAAAAGGAACCATAATTTGGTCATGAAGTTTTTCTCCTCCCTAGGGCTTATATAGCCAGTTAATATATGTTAATACAGCAAAGTGAATAAAAGGTTAAATAAGTGGGTCAGGCTCAGAACGAGTCCTGTACTGCTTACTTCTGCTTAATCGGAAGGAAAAGCCCATAATGGCGCTTGCCTGACTTCCACCCCCATCATTTTAAGAATTGCTTTGCCAATCCTTCACAGCAAATAGTAATTTTAAGTGGACCAAAACAGAGCTCAGGGTGTTTGCGCTCCATGGTAATGATAGAGTAGCTGTGCTCCCTGGAGTCAATAAGCCCAACAATTGAGTCATTTTTGCCTCCTGTGAATGATTCACTGCTGTTAGCCTGAATGACAAGATTGCTTATGGAACTAGAGCCCTTCACTGGGCTGACCTCATCCCAGGACAGCCAGGATCAGAGGACCGGCAGGTGGTATCTAACACAGTTATAAGTAAAAGCTGATTTTGTACTTGTTAGCTCTGTAAACAAGAAAATAGAATTGATTGGGAAGATGTGATGTACATGGATGTACATTATCCAAAGCAGCAGTCCCTCTTTTCCTGCCCCTTTTCCCTTCTCATTTCTCCTTCCCCTTCTTAAACTTCCTCCCACATTGCACCCTACCTCCTTCCACCCTTCACATGCATGAGTCTTCAGCATCTGTAATAGACATGCTAAGTCAGATGGTCTTTATACAGGAAGATATATAAAATGAAGATATACATATCTTCATCAATTACTCTGATCAGTTTGTGACTATATATATATACATACACACAGTAGAACCTCTGTAAGGTGACTACCCACGGGACTGTAACAAACTGGTCAACACATGGAGGTGGTCAACAGAGGGACTTCCATTGAGTATATGTGGTGCAATTAGTCAACGTAAGGAGGTGATCAATGGAAGGAAGTGGTCAAATGTGGAGGTTCTGTTCAGTGCATGCATTGATATGTATTTTACACTTAAGATTATTCTTCAGTTTCTAACGGTTATTTTGAAGCAGAAACTTTAGGCATAGCAAAATACTCAATGATAGTTTTTAAAATATTTCATTGAGTAGAAAAAATAGAAGTAGTAAAAGATTAGAGAAAATATCCCACCCGAAAATCATTCCCTAATTATCAAGTTACTATTAAGATAGAAACATTTTTGCTCTTTTCCCTCTCTGCCCCTCTGTCTCCCTTATCTATCTCTCTCTCTCTCCTCTCTCTTCTCTCTTTCCTCTGTCCCTCTTTCTCCCTCCTTCTCTTTCCCTCTCTTTCTCTCTCTCTCTTCTCTCGTCCTTAAGGCTGCTCTGCAGCATCCCCTGCCAATAAAGACCTTTCAAAAAAAAAAAAAAAAAGATAGAAACATTTTTAAAAACCTTTACAGCCAGCACATTTTAGGAGTCACATGGGCTGGTCATGTTTTATAATAATCTTAGGAAGTGGAATTATGGTTCTTTGTATCTGAGTCTGACTTGGGGAACTATGAAGGTGGAAAGGCTATTTTCAAGGTGATAAGTGGCTCAAAAATACAATTTCTGTTAAAAACTAGAGAGCAGCTTCAATTTTTTTCAATCCTTGGAATCCTACTGCCCCTGAAAATCTTAATTCAAGTTAGGAGTTGATCTGTACCATCACCCCCTCTTTGAGGTTTGTAATAGATAACATTCTGTGAAAGGCTGTGACATCGCCTGCAGTGGAGAAAGTCACTTCACTTTGTTTCCCTTAATGTTTAATTGACCTAGGACCTCTACTCTGGAGGAACACCTATGGAGGCCAGCGTCTCTTAGAGCACATTTTGGGGAAAAACTTCCTTAGAAAGATAAGAGCGAAACAAATGTTTTAACACGTTCTTTCTTCATCTCACAGCTCCTCCTCCTTCATTTTCTGTCCCTTCTTTCTCTCTTTCCCCCAACACACACAGAGTACCTCCTTGACCTCAGTTTCCATTACTTTCAGGCTATCCTTTCCACTGGAGTCAGCCACACTTATTTACTCGGATAAAGTTATTCCCTGTGCTGGACATGTTGCTCCCCAGCCTCAAAAAGCTGGAGGCCCAGTTTCTGCCAAGTCAAGTCCTTTTCTTCCTTCCCATTTACCCCCAAGACCTACCTGGCCTGTCTAACACCCGCATCAGCACACACCTTTAATGCCTCTAATCTGAACCTTCAGTTGTTTCTAAGTACAAAAATAACTAGCCCAGAGCCAGAAGCAGGGGTTCTTTACCATCTCATTTCTACCCCACTGCAGGACAAATCATGATTTCATCAGAGATTCAACTATGTCATTTGTAAAATAAAGACAAGAAAATCCCTAAGAGCTTTTCTATTCTCAATTCTCAATTATTTCCAAAATGAAGGAACCCTATTTACCTTCACTCATTCAGTTATTCACTCATTGAACATTTTATTGAGGGTGTACTATATATCTAACAAAATGTCAATAACAAAAGAATTAAGGTGTGGTCCTTGCTCTCTATGTATGTAGTGAAAAGTATGTAGTGAAAAAGGCAGATACATAACCATGTGGTCATGATATTGCATAAATGCTGTGATAGGCATATTAGCCTAATGCCACTAAGAAAGTGCTTCTTAGACTATGAACCAGAGGAGATACCTCAAAGAGATGTTCTCTGATGAGAATTTTGAAGTGCATCTTAACCAGGGAGCCATTGGAGAAAGGCTACCACACGACAAAGGAATAGTGCATTAACTTAGCTACTTTAGTTAATATATCAACATTAAACTTATTAATTGCCTTTGTGTTTATTTTTACATTACCTGACCTAAAGAATCTGTGGCAGTTAAATCAATTACTAAATTAAATTATTTTTGATAATACAAAAATGTGATGTTACACTATCTCTACTGTGAACATGGAGATAATTCAAATGTCACCATTTCTATTTCTAAAAGTTAAGTTAAACTACTTTAGGAAATTCTGATAGGAGATGTGAAATCTGAATATGCTCTAAAAATTCTTTCAAATTGCAGTACATGTGTTTCCTTCTGTGGTGGAGATCATAGCTGTGTGTGTAATGTCAGAATCAAATGTTGATGTCTTTATTTCTTTGCAAATCAGGGCAAGAAATCCACTAACTAACCCTCTAAAGCTAAAATGTTTAAGGACTAAAGCAGATGTGGCATAACTGCTGGTTTGCTGAGTCTCTTGTGGTTTATAAAGATATATTTTATGTCTTTTATGATTACGGGATGATGCTAAAAATTTTGTGGGTAATAATACCGTCACATTGGAAAGACTGCGTATAACATCTCTGGAGAAGATACAGAATGCTACCTGGCTGTCAAATCAAAGTAAAAGATGTTTAATTTGTCATTAAGAAAAGGCAGTCAGGAATTTTATTTGGAACTTGGTCTTTCATGTGTGAACATCATAAATGTGCTGATATTAAGTCATATGCTCATGAATAGAATTCTTTCTGACATAATAGAATATAGTTTATAATCATTTTAAAAGAGTATTGTCGGATGCAAAGCTATTAGAACTATAGTTTATTTAAAGTGACTTTAAAAAATTTTTAGATCTTTTGATTTTTTCCCACCGTTGGCACCTTTATTAGATGCCAGTATAAACTGGTTAAATAGCATTTGCTTTAAACAGAAAGAATGTAACATACATGCATATTTATGATATTTTGTTTGTTGGATCTTTTTCTTAATATTGCTTGACTTTCTGTGTTTTAATCTCATTTTTCCATATTTTGGGTTGAAGCCACTCTAAAGCTTAACACCTAGGAGATTTCTCACTTATGGTTCCCTTTAAAAGTGCTAAAATCTCAGCCTCTCAAACAAGAGACCACGCTACAATTTAAAGAAAGCAGTTGTGTTGATAAAGGGCCCTAAGAATGTTGCCACCTTCCCAACGCGTCCTCTGCCATATCCTTTCTTTTAAGCCAGCAGGAGAATTAAAAGGAGGATAAGAGCCTGGACCATCCAAACACTTGGGGCATGCCAGTCTGGTCTTCTGAAGTATCCCCTGCTGGTTTAGAAAAAGGAGCCCCTACAGACAAATAAAGGCCCACGGGGACATTCACATGCATAGCACCTGCCCGCCAAGTGCCTTTAGATTGCTGGTGTTGGGGTGGTTTGGCCTGAGTTGAAGAATAGAGATTTGAGAACCATTTGTTTCCACACCATTTTGGGTGAAGTGCTATATTTTTCACCTTAAAAGCCCATTTAAAAAGAAAAATATGGTTTGAAAGGAGGACACAATTTGGAAGCCATCACACTAATGGAGCCCCTTTTAAATGTAACACTTTGTCCTATCAATTCTCTTCTAAATTAGTTGTCACTACCTAGAGAAAAACCACCCTCGATTGTCATATGCAATTGCTTCAAAACACACAGATATACAGAGGATGACCAAAAAAACTCTACACATTTTAAGAAAGAAAAGTGTATTTAAATTGTAATACCCAGTATACACCGATGAGGTTTGTTATCTTGTATATTGCATTTCTCGTAATTACAGAAATCAAACACGACTTGTATATATGTGTATATACACATATGCATATATGCAATTTTTCAAACTCTTTGATGAATTCCATTGCTTACCCGTAAATGCGGCATAGAATACAACTTGTATGGCAACGCATTGTATGACGTGTGTATCTATCATCACCCTCTAAATCTAGACACACAAATTATCTCAAAATTAAAACAAAGGCAAACTAGATTTAACAGAAATAATTCCATAGCCACAGAAGTTTTTACTGACAATTGATCTGGCCAACCATGATCAGATAAAGACCCACTGTCAACTTTAACGTAACAATTGGAAAATTGAACTTGCCTCTTCCCACCACCACACATCGGAATTTCTTATCAATTTCTACTTTTCATCGCCTGTATACCATACCGTAGCAGAGATTTTCATCTGTCCTCAGAATATCTTTTATGTGCACCTGTCCTTTGCACAATTCATCAACAGTTCTCCAAACCAAATGTCCCATTTCTTTTTCATTCCGACCTCCCAAGGAAGAGCTCGCTTTATTTCCCTCTTCTGCTTGGATTAGAGAAGAGTTTTCTTCCACCTCAGCTTCTAGATATATAGTTCATCCTATATTTGGGTCTTGGAAAAGATCTTCCTAAAACACCGTATTTTATTTTCTCGTTCCACCATTCAGGAATTTCAGGAATTCAGTTTTATCACTCGAGAGCTGACACCAGCTTGCCTGTTAATCACAGCCGTGTTTTCCAAACCAAAACTGGGAACCTGTCTGAGTTCGGTTCCTTCACCCCCTCCTCGCACGAACTCAGTCCTAGTCTTCATCACTGGCTTTGAGCTCACCATTTCCTTACTCTTGTTTCTTCCACTATCCTATGCTTTGTAGATCTAGTTTGAGTTTCCTTCTCCAAGAATCTGTGATTAACCTCTACCTTCATCTTTTTTAATTGACCCCATAACATATATTTACTTACTATGGACTGTGATACGTAATTATTTATGTGTTCTTAAATTGTGATTCTCAGTTTGTTTCTGTGGGCATGACAGTAAAAACCTTTAAAGGAATGACCTGTATTTTTAAATATTTAAATATATGTAAATATATATGTACACATATATACACATACATACATGAACTCTCCATATATATGGAGAAAGTCATATAATTATACATATTATTTATAATTTTATATTATATATGACTTTGTTCTTATATTCTGTTATTAAACTTTTTTGTTAAGTATAGAATGTGATTTATTAATGTGTGATACATACACAGATTAGTGTAGATTTTAAAAATTACTCATTCTAATTTTTTTAGAGTTGAAAATAAGTCTTACATTATACCTTTCCTTTCCCTTCTCCCCGAATAACCCAATCTGTCAGTGGGAAACACACACACACACACCCAGAGAAAGTATCTCCCAAAACAATTCTTTGAATATTGACGAGATGGGTGCTTAGTAACTTTTGACTGGCCAAAGGGCAATGTAGGATAAAGCAAGAAATGAGACTGAGAAAAATCTTTTCTCTCCTGGAAATTAAGAAAGGAGAGAAAGAGAGCAGACACTCCAACATGGCATGACTGAGCAGAAGCCAGGATTTTTAGCAACCACTGTTTTCATCTTTGTTTCTGGCATTCTCATCCCACACAAAATTCCTGTCTTTGAGCTGTGTGTTGGCCTGGCACGATCCTAGCACTCTGGGAGGCTGAGGCAGGAGGATTGCTTAGGCTCAGGAGTTCAAGACCAGCCTGAGCAAAAGCAGGACTCCATTTCTGCTAAAACTAGAAAAACTGAGGCAAGAGGATCACTTGAGCCCAAGAGTTTGAGGTTGCTATGAGCTATGATGATGCCGTGGCACTCTACCCAGGGTGACAAAGTGAGAATCTATCTCCAAAAAAAAGAAAAAAAAAAATCCTGGAGTCGATAACTCTCTCTCTCTCTCTCTCATATGTGTTATGTGTATATATGTGTGTGTACATGTTTATGTAAATGTGTAGATATATATGTATATATGTGCACACATATGTATGTCCTTATTACCCTTCCTCCAGCAGCACACAAAACCTAGCAAGGTGTTAATAAATTCCTCTCTGGCAAAGTCCATTGCTGTATGGGTATGTGTCTACACACACACACACACACACACATACTGACAGACACAGGGCTGATGGCTTCTCACAGTGTATCTGTCTCAAAGCTGCACTGTCCCACGTCCCATTTGGTTGATAGGGCATGTCTGGCCTGACAGATTTATCCATTAAGAACAGGATCATGCATCTGAAACCAGTTTAATTCTTAGCAAGACAATGCACATGGCTTTTGTAGATTTTGTCATTGGTTTTTTGGTTCCTTATATGTTACTCAGGAAAGCTTATGTCAGTATAAATCAGTGATAATGAAATCAACATTATGGCATCGTGATATTGCATTTGCTAAAGCCTTTCTGGACGTTTAACCCAGCTTTCAATGATGGGTATTACAGACAGTGGATAAACATTTTTGATGGATCTGTTTGCTCACAGATAAAAAAAGAAAAATCTAATCCTTTTTGTTTCTCTTTTATTTAAAGGGTATAATGCCATTGGAGAGGAAGCAGTTCAAATGTGGTCATCATAGGTTGGTGACACCAAAAATAGAAACTCACTTAGGGTAAAATTCGCTGTCAGGAAAAAATGGAGCATTCTTTTTTGAACTCAGGAACGTGTGGTTCATGCGCTCTTGCTTGTAGATGGTTGCTACAATAAGGCTTCTTTCATACAGGTGTGTTTATGCCCCAGGCTTGCTGGCCACAGTCCATTCCATTTACAGAAGCTGAATTAAACAATAACTACCGCATTGCAAAAAAATGGTAGGGATGGGGAGAAGGGGAGGGGGAAAGGTGAGCGTCAAAGGAGATGCCTGAGAGCTTTGTTAGGGCCAAGAAAAACCCTGTTGCAGTTGTCAGAGCTTGTTGATGTTGCTGGGAACGGCACTTTTTTTTTTACTCCTGGATTTTGTGGTTCTGCCTTAGGAAAGAAAGTAAAATAGAACGGAAGAACAAAGTCCTGCTCTATAAATCAGCAGCTGCTCCTTGCCAGATCAAAGGAGTGACATTTTTGCTCCTGGACTACTTGTCCACTTGAGGGCTTGACAGGCAGCTAACAGCTGGCCTGCTAGACTATATGGGAGAATCAGCCTACATCTTCTTCCGAGCAGATGACAAGCTAATCAGAGATATCCATAGCACGGGGCATGTGAGTGCACCTTGATCTCTTCAAACATATCTAATACATAATTGCTAAACAGCTTGGTGCATTTTTGGCAAGTTAACGCCTAGGTGGTTTTCATTGAGAAGTAGGATAGAAAATTAATGCTTCAATCAAAGGTGATCGCAAAAGCTCAAAAGGTAATAAATTTGTTGGGATCTTGTCTTCTTAGAGTGAATTAGTAAATAGCTATGAATATAATTGGAATTGGCTAAGAATTTGTGTAACTGATTAACGAGCGACGATAGATTTTCGAAGTTCAGTCAAGCTATGTTGTTCAGATAAATGAATAGGTAATTGAAAATTGGCAATTTTGAAAATGATTGTCCCTGCTTTTGTGCTGATAAAGAGTTGAATAAAGTTGTGTATGTATCATCTGTGTCTGAAAGAAGTTGTTTTCAGAAGCACTATAAGGTGTTTTGGAATCTAGATCTGGAATTTTAATGTCAGTAGTAAAACTTTCAAAGTAATTCAGTTTCTAGTTGATTTCCACCTACATAAATCATGTACAGGATGAGGTAATATACTACAATTTATGTCTATTGACCTAGCATTTTATCTTTAAGAGGATGGATCCTAGATATGAATAGTAAGGAAGTTCCAGTGTTTTCCCCTCCCTTGCTTTCAGGTAGCTTTGAAAGATAACTTTTTATGGTGCATGATAAACAGCCACATATGAATAATCTGATGTGTTCTGTAAGAGTAGCAGCACTTCAAAATCATAACCTGCTGGGATGTTTTGTTACATGCCATCAGGTGTGATTATATTCCTGGAATAGTGTTTATTGTTGCTGAGTATTACAAAGGAAATAAAAGATAATTCCCTATCTTAGGGGAAATTTCTTTAATATTTTTCTTAAAAGGTCCCTATTATTGGCCATATAAACCTTTGGGCAAATAAGATGCCCAAGTTTTTAGGTCATCATTAAAAATTCTTTTAGTTATAAAAATAATCATACTTATTTTTTTTGCCATGCAAAGAATAATCATACTTATTAAAAACTCAAGCAATACAAAGTTAGATAGAAACAAGAAGATAACTCTACCTTTATTCTCCTGCTCGTTCCGAAGAGATAGCCTCTGTTAACCATCCACAAAAATATTTTATTGGTAATCCTAGCATGCTGGGAGGCCGAGGTAGGTGGATTGCTTGAGCTTATAGGTTTAAGACCAGCCTCAACAAGAGGGAGACCCCACCTCTAAAAATAGCTGGGCAGTGTGGTGGGCACCTACAGTCCCAGCTACTTGGGAGTCTGAGGTTGCTGTAAGCTATGATGCCACGGTACTCTACCAAGAGTGACAAAGTGAGACTCTTTCTCAAAAAACAAAGAAAAAAAATTTTATTGACCCAACTTCTTTTTTAGAAGGAATACAATGAATTAAATTATTATGAGTTATTTGTTGCCCAAGACACATGATTAAAAGACTTTAGATCTAAGATAGCTAAAGAGCATAGTATGTGCATTTTCATGGCTAAGACTCACAATTAAAACTTTATCTTTCCAAGTTTCGGTTTTTAGGCAGAGTCCCAGAGTTTGGTAAGGGATCTGCTTGGGGTGGGATGCTTAAGTAGCTTCTTAAACTTACATGAGCATAGATGTTTTTAAAATACAGATTCAGGGGCTGGGCATGGGGGCTGATGCCTGTAGTCCTAGCACTCTAGGAGGCTGAGATGAGTGAGTTTGAGACCAGCCTGAGCTAGAGTGAGACCCCATCTCTAAAAATAGCTGGGGGGTGTGGCAGGCACCTGTCATCCCAGCTACTCAGGAGGCTGAGGCAAGATAATTGCTTGAGCCCAAAAGTTTGCTGTGAGGTACAATGCCACGGCACTCTACCCCAAGGTGACAGAATGAGACTCTGTCTCAAAAATAAATAAATAAAATACAGATTCAGAAGTGCAAGAATGGGGACTGTACTGTACCTCTGCTTCTCTAACAAGCTGAAAGTGACATTGATACTGCTAGTCCATGGAAACACTTAGAATAGCAAGAATGTAGAGCACCGTGTAGAGAGTGTGATTCCAAAATAACTCACTGTCCTACTCACCCCACATCATCCCACCCCAAGCAGATGCCTGACCAGTGTCCGAAATCTCCACTGTGGCATTATGCATTTGGATTAAACTGTAATTTTTAGAAAGATCCTACCATACGGATCTTTGTAGATCCATTGACTCATTATCCTGGTATCAACCCAGCATGCAGTTGTTTAATAATCACTCACCTAGTCTTCATTTTTACCTGTAGGAGAACAGCACTCTTGAGGAGCAGTGGACAGATGAATTTTGCTAAAAGCTAACATTTAATGGGCCCTTACAGCCAGACACTGTGCTGAAGATCTTGCACACACTATCTCTTTTAAACCCCCAAACAATCCAGGCCCAGTTAATTGCCCAGTTTGCAGATAGGAAACAGAGTGAGGCTTGGAAGGTTAAGTACACTGGCCCCAAGTCACAGAGCAAATAAGGGGCAGAGAACAGGAGCTGGTGTTCTTCACCGTGTTGCTCTGTGCATAAGTCTGAAACAGGAAGTGAGAGTCAAGAAGTGTGTGTTCAAAGTAGGACATTTTGCCAAAGAGCCTGTGTGAGCCCTTATAACTTCACCAAAGAATTAGAGGAAAGGAAGGATATTGACAGAACACAGGAAGAGACCCTGGACGATCAGCATCACCTACTTGATAATGTTGTCTGGGGCATTTTATGTCAGCATGAGCGCTACACTATTTGAGGCATATTCAAAATGGTATGAAATGCTTATAATTCCAGATTAACATCATGTTTTCATATTATAAACTTATTCTATTTAATTCATGCATTTTAGAGGAATAAGCAAATCTAGCATCCTATCAGATTACACACCAGGCTGTAGCTCAGGGCAATTAATGGCAACCTGTGAATGTGTCTCTAAGTAGCATATGAATCTCATTGATTTACCTTACTTTGCTCACAGTTGTCTATGAGAAAAGACCCATTGTCTGGCCACTAGCGGAAAACTTATGTTTGTGACATGACTCAGTGATTGGTGTGCCCACCTTCATTATCAGGAGGTGTTAAACCTGCTTAATTCATTGATTTAACCACTTTAATATACCATACTAAGAAAATCCTACTCTTAGCCATAATCACCGCATGGAAAAAGACTTGCCTGTTTTATAAAGTAAGAAAAAAATGGAGAAACTTGATAACTGACTTGCCAAGGTTGAAGTTTCATTGAAACACCAACCAAGAGCAAGCTTTGAAGGCAGCAGAGCTTTTTCATGTTTTAACAGGTCCCCAGTTGCTGAGGTATCTACAACACCTTTCCCGAATTGATCTGATCCTTCCTGGACAGCTCAGCCCCCTTCCTTGACAGTTCAGCCCCCTTCCTTGACAGTTCAGACCCCTTCCTTGCTCAAACCAATCTATGCAAAAGCTTCAGTCCTGGCAGTTCCTGATTTCTCCTCCTCGGGCTGGCTGCTTTCCAGGTGACTCCAAGGAGGCCTTCACTTTCTAACAAAAAGAATGCTGCTTAAAGGAGTGGGTTACCAGGTGTGGCATGAAGTTAGTGAACCAGAAAGAAGGGATTTATCAGCCATTTAAAAATAGGAGGAAAAAAAGAAAAGAAGAAAAGAAACCAACCGACAATGAGGAATGACACTTAAGTCTACTTCTATCAGTCTGAACTATGCTTTGGAGTGAAAAGTCTTCAAAAGAAAATCACGATGGTCAGATTTCAGAAAAGTATGCAAAGGTGGAAAGTGTGGATTTTCTGGGGCCAGGGGAGGTCTCCAGGAGACATCTCTCCAGCAAGACGGTAAAATGAGATTTCAATGCTACTTGCTATCTTAGGTTTATTATTTTTTTAATGTATTCTTTTTTTCATCTCTGAGTTGATTTAGAAAGTCCTCACGATTCTTGGAAAGTCATTGAATTTATTTCTATAATTAAGTTATTTTTAAACTAAGAATCTTAGTATGTAATTTTTACGGATCACACATACTAATCCATTTTCTACTTAAGTAAAATTTAGACAGAAAGTAAATAGTCTTAGTAAAGACTCTCCCAAGCCTTTGAGTGAGCCTGGATACTAACTTTGTGTTCAATACAAATCAATGGAACTATTTCCCTTTAGGGTCCTCATTCCCTGAGAAGTCACTAATAAAATTATCTGTAGCCCTTTAAAAAAAGTCACAGTGAGGCCAATGAAAATTTTTTTCATTAAGTGAAATCTGGATAAGACACGTGAGCCTGCTAGCACATTTTACACACAAGTTACAAAAAACTCAGAATATTTTTAAGAACTAATTAATATTTAAGAAGTCTTTGTAACTTAGGGTTAATTTGTTTATATCAATGGAGAAGTATATGCCTGCAAGTTCAAAATCATTCTGGGATGACATTAAAACTTAAGAGAATTTTTTAATATCAGATACAAATGAAAACCTAACAGTCTTTGGATTGGAAATAACTTGTGGGGGTTTTCATTAAAGTTGGGTGCAGCTTGCTGCATTTTGGTGAGTTGGACGTCTTCAGCAATTTTTCAAATGTTTTGGGTTTGGCAAAGTCCAAAATGTTTTTTGCCAAGACCCTCTTTTCCCCTTATTTTTTAAACCCATGTGAAATTCAAGGATAACTTAATCCATATGTGTCTGATTCATTTACACTTAACTCATCAAAATGTTATTTTGTAAGACCCATTTAATATCCCAGAAACCTTTTGAGCTTTTTAAAGACAAGTCTTTTGTCTTTGAACCAGCAAGTTGCATTTTTCCATATGAATGGAGCCTGAGCCTTGAAAGACTGAAGTTGAGTTGATTTTCAACTTAGATGCTCCAAATTTTACACAGAATCAAAACTTGATATTCTGTTTATTACTTGATCACTGAAAAGGGTCATTTTTAAAATACAGATCAGAGGAAATTGAAAAAAAATTATGTCATATGATTTTGGAAAAAGCCCATGTGTGGAAATTTTCTCTTAGAAATATTAAATAAATAAAAATTATTCCTAGTTTTATTTATTTTAATCTAACTTAAAATATCTATTTTATGTATGTCAGTGTATTTTCTAAGAGTGGCATCTGGGTCATCAGTGGAGAAGGGCAGTAATATTTAATGTCAAAGTTTTCATATAGTCAACTAATTAATTGTCAATTCTAATAGTAACGTCTATGGTATGAATAAACCATCCTCAAGATCAGGGGAGTTGACAATTGGCAGGAGCCGTATGTTAAGAGAGTTCTGAAAAATAGGGGCCCATATGTTTTTAAAATGCTGTGTGATTTGAAAGAATGTGGTAGAATATGAATCTGGCAAGAAATAGCACTATGGATCAAAAACATTGTTTGAGAACAAAAATCTGGAAAGGCTAAATGGTGCCCAAGTGAAAGAAAGCAAAATCTCTCTGACCCTTTGTGAAAGGATCAAGTGAAAACCTTCAGAGGCTTCTATTCATATTTGCTTAGGAGAAGTAGGCAAAGAAAGGCCATGGCCATAACTGCTAGTGAACATCCAGGCCATGCCATGGTAACTAGTTGAAAATGTAATACTGGAGTGGCATTTCCAAGTTCAGCGCTTGTATAAAGACCTGCTAGCACACAGAATGCTTTTTTAATGTTCTGTATTGTTGTGTATCCCCCATTGAACAACCTTTTGAGAGGACCCCCGTTTTTACTAATGTAAACATTCTGACGAGTATCCAAAGAAATGACCTTTGAGTGAACCTCTAACCTTCCCCGTAATTATTTGTTTGAAGACAGTGTGGAGTTCTCCTGCTGAGAACTAAGAACCATGATGCCTTGCAGCTCTGTGAGTGAGGGAGTGTTTGGGGGAACTGGAAAGAAAGACATAAATAAGGGAACAACCTCCAGATGTAAGGAATAAAAGAGTAAAAGGGTAAAATTAAAGGGAAAAAATAGCAACTCCTTTTACCTAAAGAGTTGGCCTATGCTGGGGAGAAAGAAAAAAAAAGAGGATTAGTAAGTAGCACATAAAAAGAGGTAAAACCCCTCCCTTAGGAACAAGGAGAAGAGAATAGGCTCCTCTGCTTTCCTGAGTGTCTTGGTTGGTCTTAACCTGACCTGATAAAAAGAGCTCCTGGGGGTGTAAATATCAGGTCAATCCTCTTTGGCTGCAGTAAAAACAGTGGGGAAAGAGTAGATAATCAGGTTCTTTTTCTGATTAGAGGGATGCTTCTGGAAGTCTTTGTGATCTGGTCAGAAATTCCTCTGCAACACTTCAGGTGACAGGTGGGAATAAATAAGCGATTTCAATTCTCCTTTTGTTTTCACCTCTGCGTAGCCTGTCACTTTCTTCCCCAGTGCCAAGGGGGTGTACATTCTTGACAACTGGAGCTATACTTTCTTAAGTAATAAAGAAGTTCATTGTTTTGCAAACAAACGCCATATGCGAAAGAGCCCTTTGGGTTTCTCCAGGCTATTATTCCTCAGCCTAATTGTATTCCCACCGGACTGCTCTCAAGGAGGCCTGACCTGATGGAGTGTGTGGCCTGGCTGTCCTCCTCCTCCTCAGAACTTGGAGCTTGGAAGGAAGGTAGCGCTATCACACACGCTAGACTTGTTCTGGTTAATTTCAGAGAAGGAGTTTTCTCTGCCCGCAGCCCCATGTGGACTCACTCATCATTAAGTACCCTTGTGCTTAAGATTCAAAACTGAAAATATGGAAAAATATGACCAGTGGGTATATTTTGAAGGAACAGCTAGCTGTATGTTCCCTGCTCTCCTTGCTCCCCCAGCCCAAATGAACGGCCAGTGAATCCTGTGTAGGAGCTCAAATGTGTTGGGAATACACATCGTGAAATGCACAGGGACAAGGGTAACTCACAAAGGGTAGAAAATTGTTTTGTTTTTATTAAATTTGGAGAAATAAAGGAGATTTCTTATCATCTTACCCTGTTCGTACATGAATATTTGATGGGCATTATTAAACATTAAAGTAACATGAAGTAGGCACTTATTTTTGGATTTCCAGCAAAATTAGATCCAGGCTTCTTAAACGAAATAACTGCTTCTCCATTGCATTCCTGCGATTCAGCCACCACCTGATTTGAAAACGTTTCTTTGGCTCTAATATCAACCATGTGTACCTGAGGCTCTGTCTTTCTAGTGGGTTGAAAGGTGGCTGAGTTTATGGTTGGCAGTTACCTTATCCGCTGCCCTGGGTGTCCCAGCTTAGGCTAGAAAGGCCGCCCCCAGCTGGCACTGACCTCTGAATGACCCCTAACTTTACAGGCTTAAACTGCAGGAGTTGCCGAAGAGCAGAAGTCTTTCTGGCCAGCACTTATTACTGCTGTGTTGGTGATAAAACTTCAGACAGCCTAATTGATGGCTTTGCTGACCTAACAATACCTTGTGAAAGCCGAGTGCCAGAGCCTGGTCTCCATTTATGACCAGCTGCAAGGGGAAACTGGGTCTCCCTAGGATGAAGAGTCTAGGAAAGGGGGAAAAAATCTTCTAGCCTGTGAACTTTAACCAGATTCCTACTTGTTCAAGAAGGAGAAGCACAATTTCAAAGCAAAGTTTTCTCGTGGAGAACTTTTTTCCCTCCTTGAGTTTTTTTTTAGCAAGTTGGCTGGGAGTTGGCTACCTCAGGACAATGCAGATGATCTTGTCAACTGTTTTCAACGCCGAAAGGGAAAATGGCCTTTACGTTAAAAAGATAATTTTCAGGAGAAGTTCGCTTGTATGATATTCTCCGCAGCAGTCACGCAGAGGTGTTCACTTAGCACAGACACTGCGTTTGATGACCGCTCTTTTCTGTTCCCTTGCAGGTTTATTAACGCCAGAAGAAGAATAGTACAGCCCATGATTGACCAGTCAAATCGAGCAGGCAAGTTCCAACTAGGATCTGTGTTCACTTCCCATTCGCACAAATCCTCACCACGTTGTACGCCAGGAGTTTCAGCACCTGATAAATAAGTGTTTCCACCAGGCATTCTGGGAGAACTTTTTTTTTAATGTCCCCAGAATTCCACTCAAGGAAGCAACTTCACTAATTGGTGCTAATTGGAGATTTCCCACCCTGACTCTACTGAAACTGCTTTTTATTTTCTGTCTGAATTGTAATTGGGCACGAGTATTAGTGCCACAAGCAGTTTGTTGGACTGTGAGCTCTGGAATTACTCCGAGCTCGTCTGAGTCGTCATTAGCGCACTCTCATTTGCTTGTTACCCACAACTCCTTGGTGTGCGCTCTGCTCTCACCGCTGTGGCATCCCCCGTTAAACTCATTGTAGCCATTCATTTGCTCTGACTATTCATAATATTCTGTTAGAGCCTGACGTGCTGCTTTGCCAGCCTTATTTTTTATTAAATGATTATTACCTTTGTTTAAAATGCTTCACACCCATTCCACTAAAACGCATGTGAGTTTTTCTCACACTATCTCTTAGTTTCTCTAGAACAGTTGCTGTACGGCACTGTCCAAAAGCTCTGCTTGTAGTCCTAATTATTTTACTTTGAAATGGGCATTTCTTCAGTTTACTGAGGAGTTGTGGTCTCCTCTAATAAGGTTTATAGGAAGAAATCGTTTTCCTTGTGGTGATCATTAACAAGGGCATTATATCTGATGGAGATTTTAACTGTGGCCTCAGATTAAAGAATTCATGCCAATTCATCATCCTTTGGCAAAATCTCCCCAATAACGCTGATAAATCATCTTGCTTTTGGGGGTAAGGGACCTGTTAGGAAAGAACATGAAACAGGGAAAATATTGCATTTACCAAGTTCACATTTTCTTCAGTGTGGGTAAAAAGGCAGACCTTTAATTAAATCTATCTAGCCTTTTAAAATCGTACTCAAATTTAAAATGTGCACAATATGAAAATTTTTTACTAACTCACCAGAGACGGCAGGATCACAGAATCCTAACTAAAGAGTATATTGTGATATTTATGTATTGGGTACCCCTCACTTCCATGGCCTCCCCCCAACCCCCCAGTCAAGAGAGAAGTAAAGAAACAGAGGCTACAGGGGAAGACTCACCTGTTAAACTGGCCTGTGAAGTCTTTCCCCCGGTTTTAATTCAGTCATCAAACCACACAAGCACAAACCACACCCTCATTTTTTTTTTTTAAAGTGCCAACCACATTGTTGCTGTAACGTTTCAGTGCTGCAGCGGGAACCATTGCTGATTGTTTGGTATATCTTTTCTTCTTTCTCCTCTGTGTCTTCCAATGACCACAATCAGGTTTTCTTCTTGATCCTTCAGTGAGCCAAGGAGCAGCGTATAGTCCAGAGGGTCAGCCCATGGGGAGCTTTGTGTTGGATGGTCAGCAACACATGGGAATCCGGCCTGCAGGTAGGTCTGCTCATCCCTCTTCTGGGTTTTCCCGGGAAGTGTCACCTTCACCACCGGCCTTCTTCATCCACTCTGCTCTCCCACTCTCATGGTGGGTTAACATTTGCCTGCTGCCTGCTCTGCCTGCTTTCTTTACATTGGGTGGGGGAAAAAAGTCCTCTTTGGAAAAAGTAAAGCTATGACCACAGTACCATTTTACTCTGCCCCATACACATCCCTTTTTCTTTTTTCTTTTTAAGCCAAGGCAATAAGTGAAAAGGAATCTTGAGTTTCCTTCTATTTTTTCACCATCCATTATTGCTGATTTTCCGGCCTCTTCTCGGATTTTATCTCCTTTCTAGGACCTATGAGTGGAATGGGCATGAATATGGGCATGGATGGGCAATGGCACTACATGTAACCTTCATCATGTAAAGCAATCGCAAAGCAAGGGGGAAGTAAGTACAGTCGGGTGCGACCTGTCTTCACTATCACTTCAGAGACTTTATTTTATTTTTTATAATTTGCCCCCGTTTTATTTTTCCTTGCCCATAACTGCATGCCTTTCCAAACTAAGGACCTGTTTTTAAACATATATCACCCATCTCTGAAGGCACAGATGACACTGATGTGCTCTTTGGAAAAGGCCAACTGACAAGCCTGCGTGTGTTTTAAGCAGGTGGGACCGCCTTTTAGCCTATTTACTGTGGCCCCAGTGTGTACAAACACAGACATCAGGCAGGTATTGGACATTTAAGAATAAAAATAACGTCTTGGGGGCACCAGTTGACTGAGAGAAATTAAGCAGGCTTCAATGAAGCGATAAAAAAAAAAAAGGAAAAGTAGAACTGTCCTTTGAGTGACATAAATCTGTCAGAATACGATTGATGCCCAAATTATCTTATATGCAAAGATGAAATGCTGCAGTTCATTATGCCTAGTCTAGATATATGACAGCAGTGACACCATTGATTCTTCACTAGGGAGTCGGTGTGTTTTGATTATTTTTTACATGTGCCTACTGACTTTCGACATGAGACAGAAAGACAGGAAAGTCAGTCAATAAATTTAAAGGGAAAGACATTTAGGAGCAACTGAATATGAAGGAATGGATTTTTCACTGAGGCTGAATGGCTGCAGTTGGATTAAGAAACCCATTAGACTTTAAAGCTTCAAGTGTTTTTGACATCTGAAAAAAATTCAGAGTCTGCCAACAAGATATATCCTTTGCCGAAGACACCAGAGCATAACAAAATTCATATAACATTGAAACTTCCTTGTTTAATGAGGCTGAATATAACAACACGTACCTTGATTAAATCATTCTCTATATGTAAATAGAGGCCAACGTTTTATATGAGATCTCAGGGGGTCACCAAGGCACACCATTGATGAAGCCAATTTCCTTCCTTCCTTCCTTTACTAATGCAGTCAAAAAATGTAGAAAGCAATGTTCCCTAAAACAGCTATAGAGAAAACATTTGCTCAGCTTGGATAATTCTTAATATAGGCCATATAATTTCTAGCCTATTTAATTACATAACATATTTTATGCTTCATGACCAATTACATTAATAGCTTAATACAGAAGAATATTATCCTCTCTTGATTTGATTATGCAGCCACACAATATGGTATATTTGGTACTTAATTATCATCATCCATTGAGCAGGCTGCTGTGGTAGAATAAACAGAGAGCTGGGACTATGCAGGCTGTGTTATTGTCTTTAGATGGTTTTGCCACTTCTGTTAATAATGGACTGCGGATCTACTTAACAAAATGACTGCAGCATATAAGCCTTTAGATTACCAGCTTACAGTGTCAAAAACATCTGTTCAGCTTTTCAACTCTATGTACTAGAGGTTAAATAGAGGTGAATAAAGCTGTCCTTTTAGCTCTGGGGATGGGCAACAGTAAATAGAGTATAACCTGAATTCAGTGAACAGGTAACTTGCAAGAGAAATCAGACTCTTTCAATTGCTGACCTCCCAACATTTAACTCACAACATCAAATTGTGTGTATCTATAGAATTTCTAGATGTATTATATTTTATTCATAATACAAAGGCATAATTTTTGGAGACTTTCAGAAGTAAACTACTGGGCATGTCATATGACCTTTCATTGACTTCCTACCTTTGACCTTCATGATCTCTAGAGTGTACTGCTATCAGAATGCCTCTAATTCAAAAAGAAGGCTTCATTTTAAATATACACAAAAGCTCATTCCTTCAAAATGAATATGCCATAATGTTTTGTATAATAAATTTTTCATGAAGAAATATAGATATGATAAGATGTCAATTTTATTTTAGTATCTACAATTTTCGTCCATATCTACAAATGCAACAAAGGAAAATAAATGATATACCAACAGTTAACTGATAAAACTTGATTCAGAATTTATATTCTTATTGCATTTATCAAAGAAATGTACTGAATACCATTTTGAAGAACAGTTCCACTTTATGACATTTAGTTGCATTAAATATTTAGTTCTGTTGTGTTGCATTATACTGCTGTGCGATGAAATTAAATGCAAACTACAATTTGAATGTCTGCAAACATTGGCAAGAATCTGCAGCTAAATTTAGATATAAGATTTGCAGTGTCTGTTGTTTTTTTTTTTTTTTCTTTTCATCTTTGATGGGTAAAGTATAAAAATGTTTAGGAATTTGACCTGCTTTCTTTTTCCCTCTCTATTTGCAGGTTTGCAGAGCATCCCAGGGGACTACGTTTCTCAGGGTGGTCCTATGGGAATGAGTATGGCACAGCCAAGTTACACTCCTCCCCAGATGACCCCACACCCTACTCAATTAAGACATGGACCCCCAATGCATTCATATTTGCCAAGCCATCCCCACCACCCAGCCATGATGATGCACGGAGGACCCCCTACCCACCCTGGAATGACTATGTCAGCACAGAGCCCCACAATGTTAAATTCTGTAGATCCCAATGTTGGCGGACAGGTTATGGACATTCATGCCCAATAGTAAAAGGGAACTCAAGGGAAAAGGAATCACACGCAAAAACTATTTTAAGACTTTCTGAACTTTGACCAGATGTTGACAC